>SNQJ01S0193623.1:0-17733 GCA_010110895.2 Picea sitchensis
GCAAGTGTTATTTTAATGTAATCCAGGATTCTTTAGATTAATCTCTAAGATCTGCAATAGGTAGGTTGCTTTCCTGTGATTTAAATCAGAACTTCAGTTCATTCAAGGCAAGTGTGATTAGTATAGTTTCTTTTACTACAACTTTAAGTTGCTTTTGGAATTGAGCATATATAGTGCATGGTTATCTTTGAAATAAACAGACTTCCCTGGGTTGAAAATTTATGTATCACTTGATTGTTTGAATCAATTAAGAAATTATAGTGATGAACAATTTCCACATAGGTCTATGTGTCTAGACGTGTGGAAATCATCCAATGCCTTCTACTCTTGAATTTACTTTAGTTAAAAGAATTATTAAAGTAAATTGTTTTTATTAATTAATTATGTAATTAGTTAATTGAGTTATTTATGAGACATGCTAAAAGTACTTAGCATGCAACAAGTAATATAGATATAAAAGTGAGTATGAGAAGTACTCTCAACCATAGATCACTTTTGAGATTAGAAATAGATTGTAACTCATGATTATAATAGAAAGGCTAGGGTGAAGGAGAAAGACACTTGACTTGGCAGGTGTTGAGGGATTTGAAATAGAGTATTGGATCATTGTTGGCCCTTGACCAAGTTTTGAGGATCCTTGGTTAGGTTTGACCTATTTTTGGGACTTCGACAAGCTGTCAAAGGTGGAGCGCAAGACGAAGCGAAGATCATGGGATCTCAACCCCTTTTAGGGCCCTTTTTTGGATTTGGGATTATGTAAAGGGTATGGGAATATTGACCCATGTATTTACCCATGCTTATGCCTATTTTTTAATGTATAAATGAGTAGCTAGGCGATGTAATAAGAAGCAAGTGTGCTAAGTGTTGAAGTTCAATCTATGTGATCGAAAGTGCTAAGTGTTGAGTGGATATTTCTTTTGTGCATATTGTATGAGGCTTGCATAGCTCAGTGAAAGCGAGTGTAAGAGATTGAGAAGAGGCTTAGTGTTGTAACCTAGCTTGGGGAAGGAGGATCTACTGAGGTGCGCAGATCTCCTGTTCTCTACAGAGTAGGGTTTTTGTGGCTCTGTGCATGTAACTGATTGAATAATCTAATAAAGAAGACAAAGAGTTGGTGGACGTAGCCCCAGGCTGGGGGTGAACCACATACATGCTATGTTGCTCTACTTTGTGTGATGTATTGATGTGTTTATATAGTTCTCCGATATAGATGAATGGTATAAAGATATGTTAATTCTATGTGCTTAATGGTATGGATGAATACTAGATCTGGCCTATGTGGATGTGCTTAGTGCTTGAATACAATAGATCTGGTTAAATACTGCAATGCTCTGTCATTAGGGTTTAACTGGAATATAAACTAAGACTGGATATTGATGAAATATAACTGTGAAGTGCCATATTAAGGTGTTACAGTCACAGATCTGTGTCCCAGCTAAGGTTGCAGACACTGGAGTCCTGCAACCACCCCTGCCTCTACCTCGGGTGAGACTTCTTCTGCTTCGTAGGTGTTGCCGAAAGGGCCGGTAGTTAGGGTTTTGTTGGTTTTCTATTGTAGCATTGAACCCTGGGTCTTCCCCTGTGCCAACAAATGGTTCCGTTGCCGGGACGAAAACTGTGATTGCTAGGAACTGAGGAAAAAGAAGCTTTGTGCAAAGATCTGACCTGAAATTGTGAAAGCTTTGTGCGTAGATCTGTCGCTCTAGTGCACAATATTCTACTCGATCTGTGAATCTCTGTGCTAAGAAAATAAGTTCGATCTGAAGAAAAGAGGTAATATCTAAAAGATTTGTGCTCTGAGAAAGGTAAAAGTGAGAATTTGTTCTTAAAGAGGTAAGATCTGCAAGCTCTGTGCTCTAATAAAGGTAAGAATAGTGAAAAGTTTTAGATCTGGAAGCTTTGTTCTCTATTGAATATAAGATTAGTGGAAACTTTTGTTTCTAAAGTATGGATCTAGGTATGTTTGATAAGATTTGTCCTAACTTGAAAACTAGGGCACTGATAGAAGAAAGAAGATTTGATATGAGTAGTTCTGATAAGAATAGTGAAAGATATGTTATACCTATGCATAGAGAGAATGTTTGGACTAACAAATGGATGCATGATTCTAGAAAGATTTTGTTGCAGGTTAGCTACTACGATCCTAGTGCACAGTACAGGAAAGGTTGGGGATCATTTAAAAGAAAATGAGGATTAACCCTTTGTTACAGTTGCAGAAGACCGGGACATCTAGCTAAGGAATGCCCTGGTAGAAGATCTAGTTGTCTTTGTTGTAGAGCTATGGACCATGAAGTATTGGATTGTCGTAGAATGATTTCTAAGGTTGAAAGAATGAATATGAACCAAGAAAACCCTAAGGCAGATCCAAAAAATGAGATTATGGTAGAACCCCATAAAGAATCAGAAAAAGTATTGCTACAGATGAAAGAAACCCTGAATGATCACTGACATATCATCTTATCAGAGATCTTCAAATAAAAAGAGTGCATTAAAGAAAGAATAGGAGACTTTGATGTTGAATGTGTTTTGGATGAGGAAACACAGGTGAATATCATGACAGAAAGAGCTTGGGAACTTTTATGGGAGCCTGTTATGATTGCTTCATTGGGAGAAATAGGATTATTCAAAGGAAAACTGATAACCCTACGTGGAAGACTTATCCAGGCATCTATGAATGCCAATGGAACTTCGACTAAGGAAGATTTTGAGGTTGTTAAATTTATTGAGAACAACGCTCCATTTACTATGTTACTAGGAAAACCTTGGATCGAGAAGGACTAGACTAGAAGGAAAGAAGAATAAGTCTTAGAGAATAAAAAGAAAGAATTAAAATATTTCATCGCTAGGAGGATCGCATAGCTGATTGAAGAACATGAGAACAGATTGAAGCTACTTAAAACTAGATATTTGGATGTTTAAGTTGCAAGAACATGAGAGGATTTGCAGAAGACTGAAGAACCTATCATAGATAGAGAAGAAGTATTACCCTTGAATCTTAGGAAATAATCTCAACAGGGCGAAGTTACTATGCCAGAAGAATACAAGAATCAGAATGGAAAGAGGAATACAGAGATGAAGCTCACCGGAAAGAAGGCTCGAAAACTCAGCAAGAAGAGAGAAAAGATAAAAAAATTACAGAAGGTTCCAGAGGGAACTTCACAAAGGGAAAATTTACAAAAAAAGAACTTCACTGGGATCTCATAATAGCATTATGTGGAACTTCGCCATGGCAAATAAATATAGCCGTTGGGAATAGTATAACCATTAGAACGATACCCCGAACGGGTAGAAAGGAATTTATGGTCATAAAGATCACACACTAGCACATAAGATCAAGGATACATATGACGATGCTGAGAAGGGGATGCGAGGCTACAATGTAGCCTCCATCTATAATGGCGCAGTGTGCCTAGCATGTCAGTTAATTGCAGGGAAGCTAGTATGAAAGAACAAACCCATGCAGGTCACAAGATTTGTCGTTGACCTTGCAGGGAAGTTCATGGAAGGTCTACAGATGAACTGCGTGAAGTACCTAGTTAATCAGCTTGAACTGGATTGCCACGAAGCACAGGGTTAGGGATATGAATTCCATTTTAGCTGGCTCCTGATCCTCATCACGGTTGTTTCTTGGGAAATTTTGGAAGGTGCGACCTTCCCGGACATTGATCCATTCGAGTCGCTTGCTGCAAAGTTCACCACGCTCTGGTACTTGAGTGATATGAGAAAATAATGGTAGTTGAACGTTGTTTTTCACACATATTACCTATAGTTGAAGAGAACCATCAAAGCTGAATCTCGCATGACTCCGAACACCCTACAGAGGTTCAAACCCCTGATGAAGTTTCACGCAGATTGACACTTCATCTACATTACAATGCAAGAAGACGAGCATAGATAGGAGCTTCAGTCGTACTACAAGCTCACATAAGAGAACCTTGAGGATATCACTAAGGACTGGTCGACAAACCTCCTTATTCCAACAGACCTTGTAGAGATGTCTAACCCTAACAACCCATAGACCATGCACAAATAACATGATACACTCGGACCCAGTAGAAGGAAGAAGAACGAAGAGGTCCAAGACTTAAGCAGCACCTCAGGAAAGGCTGCTTTAGTATCACCTGACCGAGGGGGTGATGACGAAGTAGAAGTGATAAATGGAAAAGAAGCCGAACCAAAATAAGGTGAAGTAACACTGCCTAGAGATGAGACCGATCCCTTGAAGAAGAGGAAGGTTTCTCCCCCGAAACCTTCTTCTCGAAAGAAATCCAGAGCCACCATGACTGAGATGAAGACTGTACTCACTACCGATGATTTTGACTTCATCATAGCAGCCCTAAATGACGCCTCCCAGGAAATCATGCAGAAACAAGAAGCCAAGCAGGAGGAAATGTACGATAGAAGTGAGGTTGAACTCCGAGGGGTACAACAGGACCTTTAGTCTAGTCTCACAGTGTCCACTACGCCCCTACCATCGGGAGAAACAGAGTTGGGATATGAGCCATCACAACTCCACTGACTAGCAGATGCAACTAAATATCGCCTTCATCGAGCAAAAGAAGAAACAAAACAAGCCACCCAAGCCTTGAAGCAAGTGCAAGGAGTACTCGTATAACAACGTCGACTTACAGAGCAGGAGAAGGTTTCTCTCTAGTAAAAATTCTAAGAGGAGAAAACACAGTTGCAACAAGAAAAAGAGCAGTTGCTCGCAAAGAAACTCAAAGTGAAAGAAGCAGTCAACATAGCACTTTGCTCTGTGACAGGCTTAGAGCCATAGGCAAAAGACTGAGTCATGCATCAAGTACAGAATCTCACAGAAGATATACAACAACTACAACAATGAATAGCAAACTTAGAGCTCCGCGCAATGCCCAACACTCCACAGGATGTAAGGGATCAATGAGAAGCAACTGCTCGAAGTGCAGTTGAAAGAATCAAGGGCCTCACCATGGAATGTAAGAAATTGAGTGGTCGTAGTGTCCAGATGTATGAGAAACTCAATGAGAATCCATAGCTGAAGACACTGGAGTCACAACTTCAAGAGGCAAAGTATTAAGCATAAACAATACAGGCACAGTTGAAGCACCTGTCAACTATTGAAAGGATGAAGCAATCCCAAGAGCAGCACACTGCCTAGTAGCAGGTCGACACCATTTAGAGAAAATTCATGGAAGTGACTCAGAGCCTCCAACCTATACAGGATGAGGCTTACCAACTGTTCACATAGATCGTAGGTCGAGGAGAAGAACTGGAGCAAGTCGTCACTACAGCAGAACAATGCCTAGAGGGACCTGTCAATGAAGTTGGTATCTAAGAGTTCGCTGAACAGGAGGTCGTGGCACAGAAACAAGTCGAAGCAGCTCGAGACAAGATCGAGGTTTTTGAGGCAGAATTATCCAGATCAGAGTGACTCGGGATGAGTCACAGGTGAGTGTTGGGGGCTTGTTGGCCCTTGACCAAGTTTTGAGGATCCTTGGTCAGGTTTGACCTATTTTTGGGACTTCAAAAGGCTATTGAAGGCAGAGTGCAAGATGAAGCAGAGATCACAGGATCTCAACGCATTTTAAGTCCCTTTTTGGGATTCGAGATTATGTAATGGGTATGGGAATGTCGGCCCATGGTTTTACCCATGCTTAGGCCTATTTTGTAATGTATTAATAAGTAGCTAGGCAATGTAAGAAGAGGCCAGTGTGCTAAGTGCTGACGTTCAATCTATGTGATCAAAAGTGCTAAGTGTTGAGTGGACATTGCTTTTGTGCATACTATACAAGGCTTGCAAAGCTCAGTGCAAGCGAGTGTAAGAGATTGAGAAGAGGCTTAGTGATGTAACCTAGCCCAGGGAAGGAGGATCTAGCGAGGTGCGCAAATATCCTGTCCTTTGTGGAGTAGGGTTTTTATGTCTCTTTTCATGTAACTGATTGAATAATATAATAAAGAAGACGAAGAGTTGGTGGACGTAGCCCCAGGGTGGGGGTGAACCACGTACATGCTATGTTGCTCTGCTTTTTGCGATGTATTGATGTGTTTATATAGTGCTTCGATATAGATGAATGGTATATAGATATGTTAATGCTATATTCTTAATGGTATGGATTAATACAAGATCTGGCCTATGTGGATGTGCTTAGTGCTTGAATACAGTAGATCTGGTTAAATACTGTAATGCTCTGTAATTAGGGTTTAACTGCGTTGTAAACTAAGACTGGATATTGATGAACTATAACTGTTAAGTGCCCTGTTAAGGTGTTACAGTCATAGATCTGTGTCCCAACTAAGGTTTCAGACACTGGAGTCCTGCAACCACCCTTGCCTCTACCTCGGGTGAGACTTCATTTGCTTTGCAGGTGTTGCCGAAAGGGCCAGTAGTTAGGGTTTTGTTGGTGCGTTGTTGTAGCGTTGAAGCCTGGGTCTTCCCTTGTGCCAAAAATCAAGAAGAAATATGGTTCAAGATCTTGGATAGGTGAAGAAGGACATTCATATAGAGATCATACATGTCAAGGATAAGAGAGAACCGAGGCATACACAGGTGGGTTTTAGCAGGGAAAGAGTCAAATTGTATAGATTTTTTCGTACAGACTTTCCGTACATATCCATCAATCACATAGGAGACATTCATGGAAATCCATGGGTCACAGTGGGGAAATTTGCAGATATCCGCGGGTCACGGAAGAGATAGTCACAGATGCCTATAAAAGTGTGCCAAAATTTATTGTACAACAGGTCAGCCCTTTCCAGGTTAGTCTGTAGTTGTATTTCTCTCACTGGGCCATTATCCCTATTACGAGAGCCCTAATTTTAGAATAATCAAATCATTCTTAGCACTAGTTTTCCCTCCATGGTTTTTCCATGGGTATTTACCCAAAAGTTTTGGCGTTCATGTCTGCTTGATTTGGTTTCCTAGTTTATGATTCCACTACATGATATTGAGTTGAATATTTCATTAGTGTATTATTGTTTTGTGATATGCTAATATGATTGCAGTAAGGAAACCAATAGATAAAAAGGTACCTAGGTGTTGGAGTAATAATTTCTACACGGTATCATAGCTCATTCTTTGAAGGGAATCTAGATCAATACAGGAACAATTTTCTAGCAACAGGTTATTTCCATGGCATTTTATCAGGTCTTATGGATGGTTGCAACATCATTGAGATTTGAAGATAGATTTGATGGACCATCCAACTTCCTATCTTACAAAGAAAGAGTTACTTTGGCATTGAAGGAGTATGACCTTTGGGAGTCAGTGGATAAACCCGTTACTCCACTGACAGATCCAACAAATTTATATGCTTACAACAAGGAGATAAAATCCAAAATCGTCCTCCTAGATTCTGTGAAGGATCCTCTAATCCCTCACCTAAATAAGAAGAAGGAGACCAAAGAGATGTTTTCTTCCTTGGTAAGTTTATTACAAAGAAAGAACATGAATAGGAAGATGATATTAAGGAATAAACTTAGATCGGTTCAGATGTCTAGATGAGATAATGTTTCCAACTACCTCACGAGGATCACATAGGTGCTTGATGAACTTGCAATCATAGGGGAGAAATAAAAGGATGTAGAGCTTGTGAACATGGCATTGAATGGTCTTCCCATGTCATGGGAACCATTTTTCAAAGGAGTTTGTGCTCGAGATAATATCCCATATTGGAAGAGACTTTGGGATGATTGCATCCAAGAAGAGACCCGGGAGGAGTCTAAGAGTGGCAAGTAGGAAGATGAAGAGGACAAGAACCTGGCCCTTGTCAATAAGAAAAAGAAGGGAAAAGGAAAGAGTTCCAACAAGTAGGGTAACAGTGAGGATTCAACATCATAGCTAGGGAAGAAGAAGGACTTGAGTAAAATCAAGTGCTTCTCATGTCATAAGAATTGGAATTATGCATCTCCGTATTCGGAGAAGAAGAAGAGGGGTAATGAAAAGATGCAGAAAACAACATCGGTAGAGACAGAACTTGATGAGTTTGAAGTAAAATTTGATAAGGATTACTCAATGCTTTATTTCCTTTCTACTAGCACTACAACAAGGAGTGCTTGGTTCTTTGATAGTGGTGCATCTATTCATATGAAAGAGGCACGAGAACTATTTAATAGTCTGACGAAGAAGCACTCAAAGGTTCATGTGGAGCTTGGTGATGATGCCAGGTATGCATTGAAGGGAGAGTAAACAGTTACATTTCAACTTGATTCAGGAGGGTCGTTAGATGTCCATGATGTGATTTATATAACAGAACTAAAGAACAACTTTCTCTCAGTTTCAGTTTTGGAGGACATAGTTTTTGAAATCACTTTTTAGAGATGGAAAGTACTCATATATTTAGAGGGATATATCCCTGACACAAAAATTAGCATTGGTTTCAGAGAGGGAATTTATACAGGTTGTTGGGCCAACCTGTAAGAGGATCCAAGGGGATCTTGGATCATGGACCAATGTAAGTGACAGAGGAAGAGGAGAAGGAGGCTTTGAAGGGTGAGTAGTTGAAGGATGAGTAGATTTCACAAACTTCCAGTGTGGTGAGTAAGCCTTCAAAGGGGAAGAGGGAGGTATCCCCTTCCAGTTCTGTTAGGTGACCGAGTTGGTACAAGATGACATTGATGGATGATTAGGAGCATAAAGCTTTTAGGATCACATTAAGGGAGAGTAGGCCTTCAAAAAAGGTTTCAAAACTCATGGCATTGATATGTAGCATCATCGATTTTGAGATTTCTAGTATTTAGGGAGAAACTAATCAGCAGGGTTGGAGGAATTCCAATATGCAGAATGATGTTTGGGACACAATGCCAATATAGAAGGGGAAGTCAGTTGTGAGTTCCAGGTGGCTCTATAAGATCAAGCATGTTGTATATGGTAGCATAGATAAGTTCAAGGAGAGGTTTGTGGTGAGAGGTTTCTCCCAAAAAGAGGGAGTGGACTACGGGGAGACATTTTCTCCGGTCACTAGGTATGCTTCTATTCGAGATGTTATTTCTATTTCTTCAATTATGAAGTGGAGGATACATTAGATGGATGTGAAAGAAATGTTCCTCAAAAATATCACTGAGGAGGAAGTATACATAGATAAAACTCAAGGATTTGAGGTACATGAGAGGGAGGCTCATGTGTGTAGGCTTAACAAATCCTTGTACAGACTCAAACAAGCACCCAGGGCATGGTATTTCAAGGTCGATGGATACTTGCAGCGTATGGGATTTACCAAGAGTGAGGCAGATCCTAAATTGTACTTCATACTTGTTGGAGAGGATCCTCTCATATTGTTTATGTACATTGAGTATTTATTTCTCACATGTGTAGAGGAGATTATTTCAGGGTGCAAAGCAGATTTGGATAGTGAGTTTGAGATGAAGGACATTGGATTGATGCATTATTTCTTGGGGTTAGAGTTATGGAATGTATCAAGAGAGATATTCCTTGGACAAGGGAAGTATGTAGTAGATATCTTGAGGAGATTCAGGATGGAGGACTGTAAACTGATGGCTACACCTATGATTACCAATATGAATAATATTGACACTTCATATTCAGAGTTGGTGGATCATGGGATATACAAACAACTGGTAGGGTCCTTGATGTATTTGGTCAACACCAGACTAGATGTTTGTTTTGTTGTGAACACCTTGAGTTAGTTCATGGTAGAGCCAAGGAAGGTTCATTGGATCGCAACAAATCATGTGATCAGGTACTTGAGAGGTATAGTGGAGTATGGATTGATATATCTCAAAGGGGATGGAATAGAGTTGCAGGGATATACAAAATCAGACTAGGAAGGAAGTGCAATAGAAAGAAAGAGCACCTCAGGGTGTTGGTTCAGCTTGGGATCAACATTGATCACTTGGTTCAGTAGGAAGCATAATTTTGTGGCAATTGGTTCAGTAGAGGCATAGTATATGGAAGCGAGTAAGGCTAGTTGTGAAGCCATTTGGCTTCACAAATTTCTTAAAGTTTTATTTGGTCAGGATTTGGAGCCTATGATGATATACTAAAAGAATCAGATTTGTATCAAACTCTGTGAGAATATAGTATTCAATTATAGGTCCAAGCATATTGATATCATATATCACTTCATTCAGGATAAAATCTAGAAAAGAACAATGAAGCTTCAGTATATTTCCACAGATGAGTGGGTTGTAGATATTCTGACCAAGCCCTTAGAGAAAGGGAAGTTTGTGTTCTTCAGAGACAAACTTGGAGTGGTGCAGAATACCTTCCTCGCTAAGATGGAGTGTTGAGGTTAGTGGTAGCATCAGACAGGTATTTCCGAATAGGTCTATGTGTCTAGACATGTGAAAATCATCCAAATCCTTCTACTCTTGAATTTACTTTAGTTAAATGAATTATTAAAGTAAATTGTTTTTATTAATTAATTGTGTAATTATTTAATTGATTTATTTATGGGACATGATAAAAGTACTTAACATGCAACATGTAATCTAAATCTAAAAGTGAGTTTGAGAAGTAATCTCAACTATAGATCACTTTTTAGATTATAAATAAATTGCAACTCACGATTATAAAAGCAAGGCTAGGGTGAAGGAGAAACACACTTGACTTGATAGGTGTTGAGGGAGTCGACACAGAGTATTGAATCACATAGAACTATGGTTCAATATCTTGGATAGGTGAATAAGGACCTTCATTTAGATATCATACAGGTCAATGAGAAGAGAGAACAAAGGCATACACACGTGGCTTTCAATAGAAGAAATCCACAGGAAAGAGTCAAACTGTATGGAGTTTTCCATACAAAATTTCCATACATATTCATGAGTCATAGAGGATACAGTCATGAACATTTGTGGGTTACAATGGGGAAATTCATGGATATCCATGGGTAACAAAAGAGACATTTGCATATGCCTAGAAAAGTGTGCCATAATTTATTATACAATAGGTCAACCCTTTCCAGGTTAGTCTACAATTGTATTTCTCTCAATGGGACATTTTCCTTGTTACAAGAGTCCTAATTTTAGCATAATAAAATCATTCTCAAAACTGGTTTTCCTTTTGGGGTTTTTACAGGTGTAGTTACCCAAAACTTCTGGTGTTCATGTGTGCTTGATTTGGTTTCCTAGTTTATGCTTTTGTTGCATGATGTTCAGTTGAATATTTCAATAGTGTATTATTGTTTTGTGAGATTCTAATATGATTGCAGTAAGGAAATCAATAGATAACATGGTAGCTAGGTGTTGGAGTAATAATTTCTACAATTTTCCTGCAGGATCTTACTTACACCTTGGGGGATTGTTGCATGAAGGTTATTGTAACTATTTCTCGTTTCTTCATTGAGGAAATCATCTCTCATCTTCGGAATATCCTTACTTCCTTTATCCCTATAATAAGGGAGTTGTTTTCCTTCTCTTGTCTTGTAGAGACTTTAGTAGTGTGTGCTCTTTGACGTTTAATAGACCCTGGGTTGAATTGACATCCATGGAAATAGTTCCTAAGGCTACCAAGCAAGGGACCCCTTTTCACAAGGAACCTTATGATTTTCCTTTTTTTGGAAATGTTTGTCCTCCCTACATTAATACATTAAATATTCTCGATTTCAATGTGGGGTTACTGGTATGGTTTTTTTCCACTCCTCTGCTCCCAAATTCCCCTGGTGATGCTCAAGCAAGCTCTCTAGCTTAGGAACATCAACCTCCTGTTGACCATTTTCCTTATTCATTCATTGTGTCTTATTCCCTTTCTTCTTCCTCTCCTGGTGAAATCCTTGATTCCAGTAACTAGGAGGATAAGAAGAATAAGGAAAATAAGAACAAGAAGAAACACAATAAGTAAGGGGGAAATCAAACAGCCACTATCGTGAGTGTTGATAATGTTGAAAATCCTACGAACATAGGTCTTTGATAATGTTGAAATGAAGGCTTTGTAAGGGTGACCTCCTTCTTAACCATTCCCCTGGTATTCCCAAGGTCTTAGAAGTGTTGTCCACAAGTTCTTAACAACCCATGTCATCAACTGATACAATTCATGCTGGTGGAAACCCATCAACTAGTGATCACAATGTTGGGATAAAAAAGGGTAAAGTTAGGATTCCTTGTTGGTTATGTAGGGAAATTCACCTCACTTACCTTTTCCCTTGTATGGATTAAGCTTCACAATTGTTGGAAGACATTGTTTTTTTCTTATAAACAACATCCAACTACTTCCAATGAGTTCTCTCCCAACCAACCATTGATTGATGAAGCGATCGATCCGATTCAATCCTCGTTCGATCCTACTCTTCCCTTGGAGAGTGAAGTGGATACCACTCAGGTTTTTCTTGTCACTTCAGATTCCTCCATACAAGGGGGAATTTCATCTGTTTTAATGGAACCCCCTCCAAGTTTCAAGGTCATTTCCCTTGATTGGAATGGGCTGGCAGAGCCTCACCTTCCTTCCTACATGTCTTTCCAAATCACTGTGCAGGTTTACAATACAATCATACATCAAACTATTGTAGAGAAGGTGCTTTTGTTAGCATTCTATCCTCAACCGCTTGGAAAGCTATGATTTTCCCTAAGCTTGTGCTGGTTACTCATCATCTGTTGGATTTTAATAGAAGATTTGGTGAACCTTTAGGGACCCTTCCTCAACTTCCCATCACATTAGGAGGGAAAAATGTCTGTATTGATGTTATGGTAGCTCAAGGTCTCTTGGACTTTAATTTAATCATTGGGTGGGACTATGTCTATGCTATGAAAGTTGTTGTGTCCACACTCTTTCGAGTAATGCATTTCCCTCACAATGGAGACATTGTGACAATTGACTAGCTTTCGTTCATTAGTCCTAATATGAATGTTGACTATCCGACTTACCTGAATTTTCCTTATAAGAAAGTGATATCCCTCCCGCCATAGGTTAATTATGTGGTATCATGTACCATGCTTTCAACTTCTACAGAGAAGGAGCCTCTCACTGTATCCTCGACTTCTTTAGACTCAGATCTGGTAGCTGACATGGTGAACTCTTTGAAGGGGGATTTGGAGCTTGATTTTTACACTATTACCACTACTGAGTCTCTTGACTTACATTCTTTCTAGATCATTATTCACCCATTTGATGAAGAGCTATTGGAAGCCATGGTCAAGATGCATGAGCATAGTTGTTTTTCTGTGTCAAGCTTGTTAAAAAATGAAACAGATAACCATGATCATAGTTCATTATCCGTGTCAATCTCATTAAAAAATGAAATATACCCCTGCTCCAATTGATTCAGGTCTTCCACTAGATCTAGTACTTTAACCTTAATTTCCTTCGCCTGTGTCAGTTGATCCTCTTTCTTCCTCCCTCTCTAGTGAACTTATTCCTATTTGTAGCTAGGAGTCTAGTCGAGTGCAGAAGAAGAGTCAGTGCATGAATCAAAACTTGGGGGGAATGTCTCCATTCTCTGGACATTATCCTAGAGTTAAGATGCTAGATTTTTTCGATCATGCTGGGGGAAAAGTACCAACTTTTGGAAATCATTTGGGAAAAAACCCGCCAATGGGTATCACTCAAAGTACCAACCTATGGACATCACGTTGGGAAGAAAAACATCAATGGGTATCATTATGAGCATAGTTAATTTCCGGTTTCAAGCTCGTTAAAAAATGAAACCAACCCCAATTATAGTTCATTTTTAGTTTCAAGATCATTAAAAAATGAAACCAACTCCGAGCATAGTTCATTTTCGGTTTCAAGATCGTTAAAAAATGAAACCAACCCCGATCATAGTTCATTTTTGGTTTCAATCTTGTTAAAACATGAAACCAACCCCGAGCACCATTCATTTTTGGTTTCAAATTCATTAAAAAATGAAACCAACCCAATGCACATTTTCATTCTCTATTTCAAGCTCGTTAAAAAATGAAGCAGACGCTTCGAGAATATTTCAATCTCTGTTTCAAGCTTGTTAAAAAATGAATTAAACATCTTATTTTCTTCTTAATGGTTGTCCTTGCTAATGCTTCGATGTTATTTGTCATCTCTCTTTCTTCTGGTCAGTCTAATTATGCTTGACCCTAGCCGCTTGCATCACACTGCTCCCATTTTGTAGTTGCCCTCTAGAGAGACATGTTGTTGTGAGAAGTCCTCGCTTTCCATGCCTACTTGCTACTCCCTATAAAAATCATTTCTTAGGAGTCTTTCTACCCATTGGAACTTAGTTGTATGCCACCCGTTCTCTCCAGACGAGCTTAGTCTTTTCTATTTATCATGGTCATAAATACATGGGAATAAGTTACTGAGTATACTTTTATCACCTTTTTGGGCTCATGAAAACTATATGAAAAAGGAACTCTTCAGAGTCTCCTTTAAGCTCTTTTGAAACTCTCTAAACATGAAAAGATTATCGAGAAATCTTGTTTCCTTTCACACCCGTTAAAAGGATTTTAAAGGGCATCTAGTCATTGTAATTTTAACCCTTTTTTCAGACCAGATGGACTAGTTAAAACAAATGAATAGTCTAGTCAACTTTGTCTAGAAGAATTCTCCCTTGTATTGTTTCATACTTTTTTGGGCTCGAGAGACTAAATTTACGAAAAAGAATAACCCTAGAGTTTTGTTTAAGTTCTTTTCAGACTCTCTAAACGTGAAAATACCATCACGTTTATCTTCTTTGGGCTCATAAAATTATACATTTAAGGACCCATATGGGACCAAAACCCTCTTCCTTCAGCTTCTTTAAACATGTGATGAGGGACTCAACGAAGATGAGTTATATCGAACATATGTTATCCTCCTTAATCTCATTAAAAAACAAATAGGATCTCGTCATTCATGGTGGGGGGAAATTTTAGGGAAGTGAGTTGTTGTTTTGGAAAGCATTATGGAAGATGTTTGTTGTCACCCTTGAACATGGAACTTGTTTTCATCTTGTCTTACAATTGGGTAATTTTCTTGTCTCTAATTCATACCAATCCTACAAGTCATTATACTCCTTCATCCCACCCGAAGAGTGCCCCAATTATTGTCGCACTATGTTTTGGTCTATATCTTATCGATTCAATGTTGCCAAGTGATTTTTCATTCCTCATAATGTTCAAGAGAATTTTCATCCCAAATCAACCACTCTGCAGTATTACCAACCTTCATCCTTGTGTCAGTTTGTGCTCATTTGATCCATTATATTACATCACTTTCCTTTGTCAGTTTCATGTCGATGATGGGGGACACATCAAAACCCTCCTTCGATGAGTATGTTCATGTTGAATTCAACACATTATCCAAGAATTAGACTTAGAAACCAATTACTACCTTGGAACTTGCATGCCCCAATGACAGGTCTCCTCACTTTTGACAATAGGTTTACATCATTGACCTTTGATCAAATGATTCCACAAATGTTTGACTTCAGCTCATTTATTCATGTTTGCTGGAATGTACTAGGGTACCTTGAGAGTAACTGTCATCATTGGTGATTTCCCTCACACTTGTTAATGATATACATCAATGACTAGTAATCAAGTGGTTTCTACCATGTTTGACATCAACACATTTTTTCACGTGGCTAGAATCGTACCATTTTAGGATTGGGACAAAGACCCTGGGAACTCCTTAGGCACCCACCTTTGTTATGTACCTCACCCAGGTTGTGATGGAGATTATTTGAGTACTTATAAGATTCCAGTATGGCCATCATGCTGGCGATATCACTGATATATATGTTGTCCCGTAGATCCACTTGGTATTGGTTTGTGGCTATGTTTTTGTCATATCATAACTCCATTGTGTATTCTTTCATGGATACAACCTAATTTCATCATGGAGGTATAGATCCATATTGTATATTTCATGGACATATCCCTAGTCAGTGCTTTCATGGATCCGTAGTGTATTGGTTAGTGACCATCATTTGTGTCAATTTATTTCGAGCATGGGTATGCCTACCTCAGGGATGATACATATATATTATTTGATGTTTGTTTGCAGCTTCCACCCGACTCTCCTATTCCAACACCCTTACATACATGTTTTTTAAAAGTGTTTCACCCCATCAACGTTTCTTCTGACCTCACACTTAAGCATCTCACTTTACCAAGTGTCATAATTTTATCACCATGTTGGAGTGTTTGTCATAATCCCTAGACATGTTGGAAGGGAAACCTATCATTTGGAGCTTGAAATACTATATTTCACCTTGAGTTTTTGGCCTTTTCTGAGTATCATCGCTCCCCTTCCTATATGAAGAGAAGGATGAACCCTTGTCGCCGCTCCTTTCTTAGTTCTAGGGGAGTGATATTGTTACCATGTTCTCAGTTCTAGGGGGGCGATGAAGTGGTTGCAACCATTATGCCTTATTTTGAGAGGTTGTTTCTAGGATATTTTAGTTGGTTATAGGTTTATTGAAGCTACTCTCTATCCAAGGCAAGGTCAATATTGTTTGTTTAGCTAAATCCTCATTTGACCCTATACTCTCCTCAAAATTATCCTATGTTTGTTATGCCTCAACATATATAATCAAGGCCATTCTTGGGTGAATAGGGGAAAAAAATTTAGAGTATCATATTGTTGGTCTTGTGACATTCAAAGGGTTGGAAAGGAGAGCTTGGACGAGCTATTACAACATCAAAATCAAAGTTGTAAGTGCTTCATTTCTTTCCATATAATATAAGTTGGCCTATTCCCCTCCTTCTTATGTTATTATCATATGCATGTTTGTTTTTACATAGTTCAATATAGATAGATCTATTTTTCCTAACAATATATTGTGGAAGGAGGAAGTATTGTTTTTATATATTGCATCGAGAGCTTAGACGTTAAGATCAAGGGATGGAGTAGAGAGGACAACCGACTGAACGGAGGTAGGTCATCTATAACATTCTCTCTTTTTCTCTTCTCAATCTATTTTGTAGGCATATAGAATAGATTTAAGGGCAAAGTAGGGAACCATTTGTTACCTTTTGTCTTATATCAAAGGAGTCTTGATCCAAAGGGGGTTTCTCCTATCCACAGGGGAAACTTTTCCAGAACAGGGTGGGGGGAGTTAATATGAAAAACATATTATGCTTTTCATATTAACTCCGCTTAGATTTTCACCCTGTAGATTTTAACCTTGTACAATATTTACTGCAAACTGATTTCCAGTAAAAGAACATAAAAGATACAATGAAAAATACAAACATTACACAGAGATTTCCCCCCTAAAAACCCAAACCGGGGAAAACAACATATTCTATATTCATTCATAGTGATACATTGTTTACAATACAATATACATATAGGAGCCAACAACATCCAAAATCCTAACCCAATGACTTGGATTAGTCAACAACCCTAATTCCTTAACCGAAAATAGAAAACCATCGACAAAAAACCATGTGTTGAAAAACTGCCCAACAATGGACATGAGAATCGAGGCAACACAAAAATGAGGAAACAATGTGACACATTTCCCAAGGTAAACGAATATAACACATACCCAACATTCTCCCACTTATTTTCTTTGCATACATGGGGTTACTGTTAGAAAAACAGGACCGCGGAGAATAAAATAAAACAAATGCAGAAACAAAACACAGAAGACACACAATACAAGAGAGACACAAATTTACGTGGTTCACCTTGTGTGGGCTACGTCCACTAGAGAAATTGCCAGGTCCTTCCTTTATTATTATCCAGCAAATGAAGGGATACAACTTACAACAAAACCCGATGTAACTTCCTCTTCTTTCTCTCACAGTCTCCTCTCTCAGAATACAATATTCACCATCAACCATAGCCGCAATACATTTCCCTCATAAAATAGGGTTGCCTTCTAGGGAAAAAAACCCTAA
>SNQJ01S0193625.1:0-17732 GCA_010110895.2 Picea sitchensis
TTGGTATCAGAGTGGGTTCCTTCAGGAAACCGTTTAACCACTGGAAGGAGATCATGGATTATTCTGAGAATGGAGTACCAATGTTTAATGGTCAGAATGGTTTCAAGTATGAGATGTGGAGCATAAGGACAAAATTATTTTTATAGGCACAAATAAATTGTATTTGGCTATCAGTTGTTAGAGGATATGATAGTTCAAAAAGGGAAAAGACTGCAGCCAAAAAAGAATTGAAGAAGAATAACAAAATAACAATGGATTTCATCTAGGAAGGATTACCTAATCCGGTAAGAGAACAGGTTGGTAAATGATCATCAACAAAATAACTTTGGGATAAGTTACATGAAATATATTCTTCACCCATCACAGATTCATAAAATGTCAAAGAAGATGCAGATACAAATCAAGAACAATTATGTTCACCATGTCAAGAAGATTCAAAAGATGAAGAGTACATAATCACCAGAGGTATGTTGTTTTGCTTTAATTGTGAAAAACGTGGACATTTTGAATTAGAATGCCATGAAGGAAATGAGACAGAAAAACTTATTGAAAAGGAAGACAATTATCAAGAATAATTGATTAGTGCTTTAGATGAACTAAGAGAAGAAACCAATTCACTCAAGAAAGAATTGCTGAAACAAAAGGAAAGTGTTCACATTTTTGAAGAATCCCAACAGGTCATCGAGAACTTAAGAAATCAGCTAGAAGAAGCCAGAAATATCGAAGAAAATCTTGAATATCAAAAGTAGTGTTTGGAAACCAACATAGAAGCACATAAGGAAGAAGCAGAAATGAGAGATAAGATATTGACAGATCATCTTAAGGAAAGAACTAACGATCTAAACCATCTTGAGGAAGAGTTTGGTCAAGAAGAGAAAGGACTTGAAGAAGAAACAATCACATTAAAAATTCAAATCAAGAACAACAATTATGTTCACCATACCAAGAAGATTCAAAAGATGAAGAGTACATAATCACCGAGGTATGTTGTTTTGTTTAATTGTGAAAACGTGGACATATTTGGAATTAGAATGCCATGAAGGAAATGAGATTTAAAACTTATTGAAAAGGAAGACAATTATCAAGAATAATTGATTAAAGTGCTTTGATGAACTAAGAGAAGAAACCAATTCACTCAAGAAAGAATTATTTTATTTTCTTAGTTCATCTAAAGGAAAGTGTTCACATTTTGAAGAATCCCAACAGGTCATCGAGAACTTAAGAAATCGAAGAAGAAGCCGTAAATATCTAAGAAAAATCTTGAATATCAAAAGTAGTGTTTGGAAACCAACATAGAAGCAATATAAGGAAGAAGCGTAAATGAGAGATAAGATATTGACAGATCATCTTAAGTTGAAAGAACTAACGATCTAAACCATCTGAGGAAGAGTTTGGTCAAGAAGAGAGCGACTTGAAGAAAAAACAATCACATTAAAAATTCATCTTGAGAAGCGAAAAGAACAAAATAATTAATGAAGTCCTCGTGACAATGAAGAAAGAAGAAGAGGTTGAGAAGAATGAAGAAGAAGTTGTCACATTGATAAGTAAATTGTCAAGCTCAATAAGAATGTTGAAGAGACGTATCCACATTAGTTATAGAGAATGAAGAGAAGCACTCTTAGGTTTCTAGAAAAGAAGAATGAAGAAAATAGAGAGTTATGTATACCCAAAGGAAGGAATCATGGTCAACAAGACCCAATTAAACTATTTAAGATACATCTTCAAGAAGACCATCGATGTTCAGCCACAAAGAAGCTTCAATCATGATCAAGGATCAAATAATGAAAATTCAAGGACTACGCCACAAAGAAGATCATTCAATTCCAGGTATGTAAATTTATTTTGTGGTCATCGCTTTTATTAAAATTAACTTTGGACATAAGGTTGTATATTGCAAAGGATTATAAAAGAAATGTTCAAGAATACCGTGCCTATGTATCTATCATTAACATTGAGTGTTACAAATGTCATAACTATGGACATTATAGCTCGTGATTGTAGAAGCATAACTCTCCACTTCCATGAGAGAGAACAATGATATCATATATAAGAAAGTATGGATAAGAAAACATGAAGAACATGAGAGAAAATGTCAAGTACCGTGATCGCAAGATTGATAGTAAAACGAGATGAAGAAAAATTCCCACAGAGAAAAGAAATATGTTAGATACAAAAGGTTTGGAAATAATTGAAATAAAGGAAGGATAGATAAATAAGGAATATCGCTCAAGAGATTGTAATTTCAAGCATTAGTGAAATATGAATCCACATACATAAAGAAAGAAGTCGATCTTAGAGAGATAAAGAATCTACCAATGAATATGATGAATCTACCAATGAAGATTATGATGACTCCACATCCGAGTGGATATTTTTTTTGAGCCATCCAAATTGGAGACTCCTAGGTAATGTGAATATTATATAGGGGGGAGTCTATGTGATAACTGTGACATACCAAAGAACCATCCTTCGAAAGAAGCTTGTATAGTTTGAGAATACATATTTATATCTCAAATAACGTAAGCATAGTTTGACACATTAATTAAGACTTCATGATAGTATAGTTTTAAATGGGTCAACATTATGGAATTTTGTGCAAGTAGAGTCTTGGACAAGATGGAAAAAGATGGATCTATAAGAACACTTAGCATGTTTGAATAGATATATGACATTGGACTAGAGCATGGATTCATATATTGGTTTAGAGAGTGGTTAAAAGACAAAGGAACATTATCATAATGGATTATAATTACACAAGAAATGGCTCAAAAAATGCTAATGGATTCCACATTGATGTGATATTTTTGGACACATGTAGTTGATACAACAATTCACATTAAAACGTAGTAATGCTCTAAAACAATACAATGAAAAACTCCCCAATGTAATCCATGAAAAGGAAGCACAAATCAACAACCCTACATCAAGTTAACTCAAGATATGTCAAAGAAACCAAGGAAATTTTATTTCTCAAAACCAAGCATATTAGATAAATGCTAAAGAGGTCCGAATGGAATATTGCAAACCGCTTATCACCTAATGCAAACCAGTTCCAAGTTGAGTAAAGAGGATGATTCAAATTCTACAAATCACCGTAGAGGCAATACAGTCAATGATTGGTAGACTACTATACGTGACAACATCCGCACTGCATTTAATGGTGACAGCTGACGTGGCACGATTTCCAAGAAACAATTCAAAGGAATCACATGTATTAGAAGTGAAGAGGATTTTCGATATCTCAAAGGAATAGAAGAGTTTGATTATGGTATCCAAAGGAAAGGATCTATCACTCTATTGCCTGAATAATGCGATGCAGATTGGGTAGGTTTCATTGACAATCCATCTTACAACTGGAGCAACGCTCTACTTGGGTGAGTATTTAGTATCATGGTTAAGAAATAAACAATCATCGACATCTTTATCTACAGCCGGTTTACATATTGCAATATAAACATGTTGTACACATGTTCTATGGATAAAACAAACTCGACAGATATACAGGTTGAGTAAGATGATTCATTCTATCTTGAGTGATACAATACAAATGCCATCAGTATCTCAAAGAACTCGTGATGTTCCAAGATGA
Source organism: Picea sitchensis (assembly GCA_010110895.2). Lineage (NCBI taxonomy): Eukaryota > Viridiplantae > Streptophyta > Pinopsida > Pinales > Pinaceae > Picea > Picea sitchensis. Next base: position 3,590 of record SNQJ01S0193625.1, read on the forward strand.
ATCACATTCCAATCAAGCATCACTTCTACGTGAATAGTTTGCAGAGAAGAACATTAAACTTGAATATGTGGGCACAAAATAACAAGTGGATACATATTTATTAAAGCTGCTTCCGAAGCCTTGGCATATTCACCTGAATTCCGTATACCTTTTACCTCTAAAATGAATTCCTTTGAATGCTTATATTATATATATCTTATATCTAACGAGGAAGCACCATAAAGAGGAAAGTTAAGGTCGAGACGCCCGTGAAGATTTCAATTAGGGGAGCATCCCATAGACATTTTTGTTAGGGGGAGTAGCCCCATATAGAAATATACATCTTCCATTGATGAAAAAGGGGGAAATATTTATCGATGCTTAGAGAAAGAGCATTGAGGCATGTTTCTAAGGGGAGTGAATGTCACCAGGGAAGAATGATGATACAAATTTAGTTGCATCGAGTGATACCCTCCTCGGCCAAAAAGGGAGATATTCATATGGGAGAGAGAAAAATAAGAGACTTATAAACACAAAGAAAAAAACTAAAGTCATGTAGATTGTGGAAGATCATCCCTCATGACGTCATGGGGAGAAACTCCAAAGGGAGATACTCTTTCCATTGATGTCAAGCAAGATATAGAAACATTTATGAGGAGTATAAGAATGAATGTTATCATGAATAAGTGTTGCCATCAATCTAAGGGGAGATTGTCTGAAAGTTGACTTAGGTTGATGGACAATTGGCATGGATTGTTGATTTTCATTGATGTCAACCATTGAGAGTGATATTGTAGATTAATTTCAACCCTTCGTATTGATGTCAACCTTTGAGAAAGTCCAAGAGGGCAAATTCTCTCAGAACAAAGGTTTGGGTATCGACCCAAGTTTGTTTGATGTATATAGGGTATGAGTTTTAATACATTTGAAGGTAATAATATTCTATATGGGTATTATATGTCATTTCATTCGTGGTATGTGGAACGCCACATAAATCCTCACAGCTAGAGTTATGGCCATGTGAAGTTGAGAACCTAGGTTTGGGTAATGGACCCAAGTTTGTTTGATGGATAATGGTATGAGTTTTGATATATTTGTAGGTAATACTATTCTATATGGATAGTAAAATTCATGCCACTCTGGGCAGGTTGTGGAATATCACATAACTCCTCACGGTTAGAGAGTTATGGCCATGTGAAGTTGGAGAACCCTCATGAGTCATCTAGAAGCCCCAAAAGGTCAAAGTAGTCAAAGTGGTTTAAGAGATTTTAGGAAGTAACAACAAAGTGAAGTGAATATACCATAATTCAAAGTGAATACAAAATAAATTATTTAAATAATAAATTTACTGATAAATTACTAAGTTGACAAGTGGTGAGAAGTGGGTTATCCTAAAATAAGAAAAAAGTGGTTTAAGATGGTTAGAAGGTAACCAGGTAAAGTGAAGTGATGAGTGTACTATAAGTCAAAGTGGATACAAAATAAATTATTTAAATATTAATAAGTTAATGGATAAATTAGTAATTAGACAAGTGGATTAGAAGTTGGTTAACCCTAAGATAAGGAAAGTGGGTTAAGATGGTTAAAAGGTAACCCCTTGAGGAAGTTACATGAAAGTATAAATAAGAGGCAAGACTCTCTCTCATTTTATATCACACTTGGAGAATACGAATATCTATACAGGTGACTGAGGTAACTAAAGGATATCTAAGACCAATTTTAGAGAGAAGGTGAAGTAAAAAAAGGCTGAAAATTCAAGGAGGATAAATTCTTTGATGATGCTTCTAAGGCATGTTATTTAATGCTTCATCTCACCATTTTTGCAATAATGTTTTTATAGAATGAGTCAGACCATGAAAATGATAGGATATTTGAAACATATCCAAGCAGTTGTGGTACGAATTTCATCTTCCTGGTCATTGTATTTTTGAGTTACACTCGGTGGAAAATATAGGGTTTGTATTAGTCCCTAAACTAGTCTAAAACAAATGTTCAGGTAAAAATGTCATAAATTATTCATAACAGATCCAAATTAAGTATGAACAAATGTGTTGGTTAGATTACATTATTTAGTACTCTTTGTAAAATATCTATATCCATACAACAAATATTCTATGTGGGGCATTCTCTACAAGTTCACTCTCTTAGAATAAGCCGACCAACAAGGTATGTCATTTTTGCTATAACTCCTTTTAAGAGAGGTTCCAAGTAGTGAAACCTGGGAGAAATTGCATAAAACACACTGAAGAACATTGTGTACCATTTTTGTGATCTTTATTCCACATAACCACATAGTTATGATTATTTCCAAGTTAGGGTTGTTGACTAACTAAAACTAGTCATGTGGAGACTAAAAGAAAAGTTTCATGAAAATGCTAGTCTCGTTGTTAAAGTTAAGGAAAGGTTTCGGGTATGTGATCATATACAACGAGTCTATTATAGAGTTACAAATCATAATTTGGATGATGAAATTGATGAGGGCTTTTGGTTGAGGTACATGTTCTGCACATGGTTACACCAATAGTTGATGAGTTGGCACATACATGAAGTGTATAGTTGATGATGTTGGTACTATTGGATGAGTCATAGTTGATGAGTAGTTGATACATGATTGTTACATAATTTGCACATTTTTGGATGCATTTTTTATGGTACAGGTTGATGTGTATGGTTGATGCACGGTTTGGTAAATGTGTTGGTGCATGGTTGATGCAATTTGTTTATGGTACGTGCTGATTATAGGTTGAGGTACAAGTTGATGCATGGTTGTTGTATAGTTTGCTATTGGTATAGGTTTTTTTGATGTAGGTTGATTGGTATAGTTTTGATGCAGCTTGATTGGTATAGGTTTACAACAGTGTATTTGTTAAGTACTGTGGGCAGACCTATTCATCTCTACCGCAGCACCAACAAGCCCTAATCCATCGGCTCCTCGGCAACACCTTGAAGTAGATGTAGACTCAACTAATTAGAATAGTGGGTTGCAGACGCTGTGTCTACAACCAAAGGGAAATGCAAAGTGATTCCAATTACAACAATACAATAACAACATCTAAATATCATTTACTAACTTAAAACTACTTCGCACAGTTATATCTCGTGATCTAACATAATGATGCAATAACAGAGTAATCAGAAGGTAAAAGAACACCACATCAATCACACCAACACAATATATAATGTGGTTCACCCTCTCTCTAGGGATACATCCATTTAACTATGCTTTATAATATATTAAATGAAAGCATAAGTTCTATCTCATTTTAGCTTGCAAATCTCTTTATTTCCTCCTTCTCTCCCTCCCTATGCACCTAGCTATAGATTTGATCTTTGCACCCAAAATTTGAAGATCTTACAAACTTCTCTGCCCACACAATAATTTTTCTCAATAATAATATCAATCAATTAATAACCTAATCGAACCCATCCCAGGTCCTCTTTGACCTTTATTTATATTATTACAATGACTCTGACATCCTTAAGTCAAAACCTAGGTGTCAAAACCCTAAAATGAAAAAATCCCTGTGTGTTCAAAACCCTGTCGGGTCAAATTGACCCATGTTTTTAGGCTTTGCTATTTGTCTTTCCTTCTTTCCCTCGAGGTGCTCCAAAGTATCTATTGGTGGATTTTTTTCTCATTGTTGAGTGTCCACTTCCATCCATCTTCCTCGATCTTCTCATCCAACTACTTTCTTTCTCTTACTTCGCTCCTTTTTTCTACTCTTTTGGCCACTTTGACCCAAACTCAGTCAACATTCCTTCTGCATAGTTCGCACTTCACCTATTCTTCCATAATCTTCGCTTTCTTCCATAAATAAGGGCCACCGCACTCCAACACTCACCTATGACTCCTCCCAAGTCACTGTGTCCTGGAACTTTTGTTTATTTCCCTCAATTCACGAATAGTGAACTGTAAGCCGCTTCCATCCCTCCCTTCCTTGTGCAGACAATATTTTCTGTGTCTGGTAAATCTACTTTCAACTTACACCCTGGTACCCCAAAACCTTTTTCCTTAAGTGCTTTAATTAAGAGCTGGGTGAGGCAGCTCTGCTGGTCACTGGTAGTATAATTTCAAAACTAATTTACCCTACTAATTCTTCCTTCCATTACCCATTCAAAGTCTTCAACTGTGCAACTCTTCCTTCAGAATATATGTGACTTCAAATGGCCTAAGCCAATGTGTTCTAAACTTCCCCGGATGCTTCATGAAATTTTTGTCGTATACCAATACCAGATATCCTTGCTTAAATGCTTTTTTATTGATATGTCTTTCATGGTAGGTCTTTTCTCATTCCTTCTAAACCTGTTGGTGTAAACTGGCAATGACTCTATCTTTTTCTAGTTCCAATTCAACTCCGACAAGTCTCTCTTGGACAACGTGAGGGTCATCCATATCTGTAAAGGCTGCAATTCTCGGACTAGGAACCAACACCCATAGGGAAAAATCGCTTCAGGACCATAAACCAACTTAAAGGAGTCTCGGCTTACTATCTTGCAAGTGGGTCTTTATAGGCCCATATGACACGATACTCTTAAATCCTAGTCGCCCCTGCTCACACTACAAATCTTCATCGTTGGTTCCAAGATCTTGTCAAAGATTTGACCGGCCCCATTCACTTTGGATGGTAGGGAGTACTCTTGTGATGGTGGAATTCACCCCCTGATTCAAATCTTTGATAGTCTTGTTAATAAAGTGTGTACCTTGATCACCCATCGTAATCTCTTTGTGAATCCAAACCTAGTTATGATATCATCAAATATGAATCGTAATTGTAGTTGCACTATAGTCCTTAACTACTCTTTGTTTACTCTTCTTGTAAAATACTCTGTCGTAGTGAGGATGTATCTAGCTCCTATGCGCTTCCCTGGTAGGTTTATTGGTCCAACAAAATCAATGGACCATTTATCAAATTCCTGTAAGGTCAGCTAGAGTGCTAAAGGCATCTCATCTCTCCTTGAAGGCTTCCCAAATATTTGGCATACATTGCAGGCTTTATAATATTCCTTAGCATCTTTGTGTGAAGTGGGCCACCAAAGGCCAGCCCTAAGAACCTTCTCAGGTTGTTTTTACTCCTTCAGAGGTCCCATCAGGATTCCTTTCCATGTGCTTCAAAAAATCAATGGTCTTCTACCCATAACACATCTCCTCGTGATCCTATCCGGTCCCATCTTTATAGTTGTCCATCTATAAGTGAAAACTATGCAGCACAAACTACCAGTTGTTTTACCTAATGATCAGATAGTCACTAGGTGTCATTTTTGTGGACATGAACTAGACTATCTCGACGAAGTGATCATCAACCTTTCTCATGGCCAACTATGACCGTATGTATCCTCCAAACTAGTAGGTTCTTCTCCATGCTCTAATTTGGACATATGATCAGGTCCCTTGTCATTCTCCCTGTCTTGTCCATAATCTCAAAATCATATATTCCTATAATAATAGTAGCCATCTGCATATTCTTACCCCCAACACTGGCTTGTTGTTGGGGGGAAGAATATGTATTTCAATGCAGAGTGATCAATGAACATCTTAAAATGTCCTCCCAACAAATAGTGATGAAACTTTTGTACAAGATACACCATGGCTAAACCTTTCTCTTCTGGTGGTGTAATTTATCTCAGCTGTAGATAATTTCTTGCTAGAAAAGGCTAACGGATGTGGTGAATATTTCCTCAGCCTCAAGTTATTCTAGCACTCTCCTAATGAAATAGAGGATGCATCAACATGCACATGAAAATCCTTATTCCAACTGGAAAACCGTAGGCTAGTGAACTATTTTTGTTTCAGTCAGCTCTATTGGCATTCTTCGGTCTATTGAAACCGACAATATTTATTCAAAATATTATCCATGGATGATGTAATATGTGCATAGCCCCTTAATGAACTCCCTATAGTATCTAGTATGTCCCAACACAATGCACAATTGTCCGGACCGAGGTAGGGGGTAGATCAACAATAATGGAAATCTTGGATGAATCTACCAAATAACTCCATGCCATACACAATATGGCCTAGCAACACCCAAAGGGTGAAATAAAATGCATTTCAGGTTCTAGTGGCAATCCGACATTGCCTCAGACCATCCAACATTAGTCTTAACATTCAATATGGTTTTGTAATAATCTAAAATAAATTAACTATCGTACATGCTTCCATAAATTTATGTAAAAATCCTTGAATGCTTCGACAACCACCCTAGAAATGATGGTCAAAATCTTAAAGTCCAAAAGGCATCATTATGTACCCCAGGATCCCCATTCTCGCTGGGTAACCGTGGTCTTACAGTGATCTTTTAGCAACTTAACTGGGTGATAGCTCCGAAATCAGAAGGAATATACTTCCCCTGGCCCCTCCTACATTATCTAGCACTTCACCAGTAAAGGGTGTAGCAAAGGGGTCATGTATCAGGGCATCAATCAATTCTGAGATCTACGCATATTTTGATCTCTCCTATCTTCTTATCTTGTACCACCATAGGGCTAATCCATTGCGACAATTCCAAAGTGTTCTATGATTCTTGCTTCCAATATTCTTGCCTAGTTCAATCTTCACTTTCTCCTCTTATATTTGGGATTCAACTGTAGGGTCTCGCTTAACTCCGCTTGAATCTAATTTCAAGGATCTTCATCTCCCATGGGCTCCTAAAATTCTTCATATCAATGAACTTGGTTGGAAACAAGTCCCCGGATATTCATGCAAGTAGGGGTTCTCATGGATCTTATCAATGGTGGAATCATCCCAGTAATCTCCAACATTATCCATCTTAGGTGATTTCTCCTCGTCTAACAATGTTAACTTTATTGATCTTGATCGGCTTTCCAATAAAAGGTAGTTTGACCCCCAAATTCCTTCTAATGTGATTCTCACCCTTCTTTTTGGCGCGGTGTCTACAACCCTAAGATCATCGGGCCTCTACTCTACATTGACATATAAACAACCCATACCCTCAAGAGGTTCACCCATTCATCCCTCTTCTTACCTGGGTAGGGAGGCCAGGTTCCTCCTTAAATACTTTATGTCTGAAAACCTGTAAGGATTGATCTATTGTAGGGTGTTTTCTTTCAAATAATAATGTAGCTACCAAATTATGAGTCATACCATTCCAATTCACAGGAGGTTTAATTCTACTCAAGATACCAGTTGATGGGCATTGTGTCCAACATGTTGATGAATTTATGTAGCCAATCGCCCTGACGGATGCTGCTATAGGATTCCTCACAACCTTGCACATGGTACTTCGTATATCTTGACTCCATGTATCTCACTCCCTCAGATCCTTCTACTGAGTTCCTCTGATAAATGCAATCACATCAAAGTGTGACATTAGACCCAAATTCAAGATGTTTCTTTTATGTGTCCCACACCATCTTGTTGGAGTTTCTTTTCACGTTCCTTCATCCAAGGCTAAATGTCATTTGTTGTACTGCTATAATTTCTTCAAATTCCAATAAGAAATTTTATAATCGATTCAAACCATCAAATGTGGGCATTTACTTACTTGTGTGTCAATCCAACAAACTTCTTTGATCAATCTAGCACATCTCCACGCAAAAAACTTCATACATTTTGTTATGCCAATTATCCAATGCTTCTTTGAGTCTGATGATCATGCACTATCACTTCACCAGATTAAATTCCCACATGTTGTAGGATTAATGTAATCATGTTGTATCACTATCAATTTGTATATATTCTCTAGCTCATATGTGTGGTCTTGTTCTCTGATGGGTTCTGTGTATCTTCACCTTCATCGTGATCCAAAGGTGCAATGAGACCCTAAGGCCATCACCTTCAAAAATCATTCTTCTTTTCTTTAAGTCAACACCTGAATTTTTTGAAATCCCAATCAAATTCTAAAACACATGATAGGGAAAACTATCATCAACTATCTCAATCAATTCGAAGTCTGCAAATGTCCTCAATCCATCGATGTCTACATGGACATGCTCCAAACTTCCAAAGGGTTTACAAATACTGACATCCATCCTAAGTTGGATAGTGTTGGATCATGTTTTCATTCATGCCAATGGTTTGATTGATTGATGTCATTGATTGATGTCAAAGGATTTATTGATTGATGATTAATGTAATATAATATGTATTTTCCTTTGATGAGAATGCATAGATGAAGATGGATCAATGAGTTGTCATTCATATGATGATTATGGATCAATGAGTTGTCATTGATACATGATGAAGATGGATCGCTAGGTTTCATTGGTATATGATGCATTGTTGGACAAATGTATAGATGACTCATTATTGTCTTATCATGATTGATAATGTGCAAAAATGGATGAACTCCAAAGTGGTCCCCTTTATGGTGAAATCCATCACTTGAAGACGCTTTGTGGATTGAGTTATCCTAGAAGAATGGCCTGGAGAACCCTGGCTCTCAGCTATTATTATTTTATTATCATGATTGATATATGCACAAAATGGATGAACTCCAAATTGGTCCCCTTATGGTGAAAGCCCTCACGGGAAGATGCTTTACAGATTGAGTTATCCTAGAAGAATGGTTGAGGGCCCATGCTTGTATGTGGAATAATGAGATGAAGATCAAAGAAATTGTTGGTGAAAATATCCTAGATGGATAGTGCTTGTCATGCCATTCATGGTGGTGGTATGTGGAATGTCACATAACTCCTCATGGTTTGAGATTTATGTATCTTTAGGAAGATGAAGGACCCCTACATGAAGGATTGAACTCTAAGGTCAAAGAAGTCAAAGTGGACCTAAAAGAATAAATCATTATTTAAATGATAAAGTAAAGAGAAAAAGTCAAGGTGGATTATTTAACCAATAAAGAGAAGTGACAAAATCAAGAAAATGATAAAGTATAGACAAAATCAAGAAGGATATTTAAATGATAAGTATTGGAGCCTCTATTTATGGTTTTTATAACCCTAAAAATAATATTATATTAAGTGACCTAGAAATGTTTTATGACCTAAAAGAAGAAATACTATTGAAATGATAAAGTAAGGTGAAAATTCAAGGTGGATTATTTAATAATAAAGAGAAGTGAAAAATCAAGAAATGATAAAAGTAAGATGAGAAAAATCAAGAAGGCATATTTAAATGATAAAATATTGAGAATTTTTTGTTTATGGAAAGTCGTTAACCCTAAAATAAGGAAAATAGGTTAAGGACCTAGAAATGGGTTAAGGATCCAAAAATGGGTTAAGTGACCCAGAGAATGAAAGTATAAATAAGATAGAAATGACCCTGTAGATCATCTTTGTGACGCAATGGAGGAGCTTCAGAGAATATATTGGAGTATTGATGAGAGCTTCTTGAGAATCTTGGTGTGGAACACTTGAGAATATTGAAGATCTATAGTGGACTGAGGTAACTGGCTGACATCCAAGCCTAATTCCATAAGGAAGGTGAAGAAAAGAGGGTTGGAATTGAAGGAGGATAATTTTTTCGATGATGTTTTCTAACGTATGCTATTTACAGGTCATCTCACCATTTTCACCATAAACTTTTATACCGATTCATAACCAGAAAATCGTTACTGATTAAACATACCCAATTATATGTATTAAAAATCTAGCTTGTGGGTCATGTATCTTGGGACTCATGGAAAATAGGGTTTTGGGTAGTCCCTAAACTAGTCAAAAATGTGTGTTTTGGGTAAAACATTCATAACTTCTATTCATAACAGATCCAAACAAATGTGTTGGTTGGCCGCTATAGGATTTATTATGTTTTGTAACATTTTAATATCAATTAATGAATATTTTGTGTACTACACTCTCCAAGGGCCCCTCTAGAATAAGCCAATTCAACAAGGTATGCCATTTTGCTTATAACACCTTTTCTCGAGGTTCAAGTAGTTCCACCAGATGTGAATGTTACATTGAACAACATTTTGTATCTGCCTAGATCTTTTTCATTACAGGTACAAAGTTTATCTATTTCAAGTTGTGGTTGTTGACTAATCCAAACTAGTCATTGTATCAAGTGCTTGATGAGTTGGCACATACATGAGGTGTATAGTTGATGATGTCAATACATATTGATGAGTCATTGTTGATGACATTGACACATTATTTTTATATACTTTGGTACATGGTTGGATGTAACTTTGTTTTATGGTATAGGTTGATTATAGTTTATTTGGTGCATGGTGGTTGATACACCATGTTGGACAGATTGATATTCATGAGGATTGTTTCTGCTATCAATTGGTGATGAATGCTCTAGTATTTCATCTAGATCTGGTGCTCTTGTATATTTGTACTATATTTAGTTGTTGTTGAAAACCCTCGATTGAAGTCCATAATAAAATATACCAGCACACATCTTGTGTTCTTTGTGTTCCTTGTGGAGATGATTTGTTGATGATATGTTGATATATGTTGTTGATATGTATTCACATCTAACTCATTATAAATCACAACAATATAAGCAATGAGAAATGTTTAATGCTGATTAAGGAGTGGCAGGAAGTTTGGGAAAGATCCCTGCACTCATCCACCTCTAAGTGTGGTAGGTGTGTCCAACAATTGGTATCGAGTTGGCCTACACTACAAGACTTAATAAGCTTGAAGGAGATCCTAGACACATAAATGGATGATGAAATAACAATCCTCATGAGAAAAACTATTCTACTTGGAGAATAGAGATGAGAGGTATTTGAAGACAATGGGAGCAACTATTTGAAGAAAACCATTGGTGGATCATTTCTGGAACAGTAAGTCAAAGCTTGCAGCTCAAAGGGAAGGAAAGAAGAATGATGCATTGGCTCTCAAGACCATTCTTAGTGGACTTTCAAGCCCTATCAAAGAGAGCATGGGAAATGCACTTCCACCAAGGATCTATGGTTAAAGCTAGAGGAGACATATCAAAAAAGAAAGAAGATGTTGAAGACCACTCCATCAAGATTATCAAAGGTAAAGCATATCTAACTCTTGATCCGTGCATATGTGATGATTTTTGAAGGAAAGAATCATGGATGATGTTGGCAATAATGAAGATATTGAATATGCTTCAAAATGAAGGTAAAGAATCTCCGAAAGACTCTTGATTCCATTGATTCAAAATGTGATGATGAATTTTTCAAGGTGAAGAAGATGATCTAGAAATAGTTTGTAAGTTTGATGATGCTATCCCATTGAAATAATAGAAGAAAATATATTAGAACTCCAAAAAGGAAATTGAAGAGGGTTTATATAGATATAGAAGTGACTCTCATTTTTATACACACTATAACCATCTTCGATAACACTAAAAAAGTTTCTTAGGAGGATTCAAAGGTACATCTTTATGATAAAAAGTTAAAGGAAATGCCCAAAGAGAGCAATAAGACTCAACTAGAAGAAAAGGAAAAAAATAAATCTCAACGATCAAAGAATGAAAAATAAAATGTGAAGGTAGATGATGATTAGAAAAGTTTTGAAACCATTGTCCATCTCAAGACCCAAATTGAAGAATCTAAAAGAATAGAGGAACTATTGAAGAATCAAATAAATGAAAAGGAAGAGTCACATTGTAAGCTATAAGCTGAAATTGTGGACCTTAGAAAGAAGGTAGAAAATTCAAACAAATTCTTGAATAGCTCACTAATATTGGATGAGAATCCTAGAGCCAAAGATCACCACATGATAAATAGGTCTTGGATACAAAGGAGAAGATACATTGAAGGGAAGCAAGCACCCCAAAGAAGCATGAGGTAAATCCATGTTCAAATATGGAAGACAATGTTGCAAAGCAACCATATGCACAAGGCAAAGAAAAATTTCAAAAGAACAAAAGCAAGGAAGACATCAAGAAGCTATTCTGGGACACCAAAGCCAGCAGCATGGAAGTATTTTTCATGGGCATCGCGACCATGTAATGACACGGTCACAAAGATTTTGAATGTAGATTCATGAAAGGAGATATAATGAAGATTTTATAACACCATGAGGTGTTGGAGATAGGATCAAGTAGGACACATTGTTGTTCACTGTCACAGTATTATATGCTACAGTTGTAGTGTATTTTGCCACAAATCCCATGAGTGTTCGAACACAAGAAGAAAGTCCATGATGAGAACTTCAAACATGGCTAGAAGAAGGAATGAAGTAAGGAAGGGAGACATATTTGAAAAATATCGATGCTCATAGCTCAAGTCTCCGAGGAGTAGGGACATCTACAAAAGTGGGTGAAGAAGACGTAGCTTCTAATGGAATCAAAGACTAAAGGGAAGCTCAAGTAAGTCATCTACCTGAAGCATACTGCTGGTGACAAGTGGGAGTAATACTGTACATATGTGGGATGACCTTGTATAGGTCACACACATATGTGAGTTGTTGTGCGCCAGATCACATATATGTGGTAAAACCTTGAGAAAAAGTGTTACCCATGATTTTGGTCATGATGATGATGTATTGATGATGGTGTACTGCTCTTCATAAGAACTTTCTCCGAAAAGTTATTTTCATCTCTTCCTAAAAACTCATTTTTTTGAAGACTGCTGGCAAGTTGTTAGACATTTGCCTACGAGAATGCATGATTCTCGCAGTCAGCTCTTTCTAAGTCAAGGTGTGAGAAGTTCGCACTGTGGTTAACTCGCTAGGGTGCAAACTCTTCTAAAGCAAGGAAAAGATGAATTCTTCATGCTTCTAGAAGGAATCTTCTAGAAGGATGAGATGGCATTCAAATGGTTATCCTAGTAATCGATTCCCTCGATATTTTGGGATCATTCTTATCCAAGCAACTAATTCATTCCTTCATATATTTAAGGAATTCTCATGGAAAAGGTTACAAGATTATTGAGGTCAAGGAAAGAATTTTAGAAGGACTGTAGCTACAGCAGCTTGGAGACTCCACCAAGTTTATCCAAAGGCTTGATCTTCTTCTCATGCAAGTGAGAAAGTGTGTGCTCGTGAGCTATGGGCCATCGAAGAAAGTTTCATGGCTTAATCAAGGCTCAAGTTGTAATCTTTACTTCCATTAATATGATACTAAAGAATATGTCCCTTCCCATAAAGCTATTTTCACTTATTCTTTATTTGCATAATTCCTTTGATCATATACATAGATTGATTGCTGAATAGATTGTGCTTTCTTCACTTTGGTTGGTTTGTGTTGTCTTGGTCTTGGATCCATGAGAGAACTAGAGCGTATGAAGTGGGAGAAACAAAGACCATAGGAAGCGATAATAAGGTATGTCATTTTTTCTTGCCTCCTATTTAATTCAATGGTCAAAATATAGGGAAAGAGTCATGTTATGTCTTGCTTTGTTCTAGATCCAGGCGGATCTAGGGAGATCGGTTAGTGTCCGCACCTACGGATTTATCCAATAACAAAATTGGCGACTCCGCTGGGGATCAATCCCATTTTCTTTGTGGATTTTGGTGTTTTTCTGTGGCCATTTGCTCTGGTTTTACTTTTCTCCTGTCCTATCAATCTCTGAGTCTTCAGGATATCCTGATAGACCCTCTAGGTCCAGAGGCCTTTTTCAATTTTTCTTCATTTTTTAAAATTTTGACTATGTTCAAGCATTCTCGCACTGTACTTCATTACAGCCTGTGAGAATAGGTAGAGTTCGCACTCTGCCTTTCGGTTTCAGTGCAAGGTTCTCGTACCCTGCTTAAGGGTAACCTGTGAGAATTAGTGATTCTCGCACTGTGTAATATTGCATGTCTGCGAACACAATTTTTCAAAAATTTGGATTTGAGTTTTGGTATTTCCAACTGCCCAGATCAGTTTGATTGCCTCTTATGAGTTTCTTGGACCATTGATTGATGTATTTCTTGTCTTCGTTTGCATGCATGAAGAATCTTAGTATTTCAAGGCTTTTCTTGTCATTTGTGTCTTGACTTTCATTTCTTGACTTTTCTTGGCAAAACCATTCTCTCTGACTTCAGATTCTGAGTGTGTTTGATTAGTTAAAAACCAATGATTGGTTGAAAGTTGAGTGCTTGGTTTTTCTCATTTGCTTATTGGTATGAAATATCATTTTCTTTTGCATTTGAAAAGACTAAATTGGTTTTCTCTTTATTTTTGTTTTCGTTGAAAGAGTGGATTAGGTGTTTATCATTGCTTATTCATTTGGTTTTTGATTTTCTATACTCTCGCTGTCATAGTGTGGGTCCTTTTTGAAAAGTGAACAAAAAGTTTTTCTTTCAAAAAATTCTTTTCGTTTTAGAAAACATTGAAAAT
>SNQJ01S0193626.1:0-14651 GCA_010110895.2 Picea sitchensis
CATTAGTATAGAATTTTATGTCGAAAAATATTGTTATTATCTCAGTTTATCAAATAGTATACTTGTAGGTTTCAAAGAAATTATTAAATTAGAAGTTTGACAAAGCATATAGGCCTATTATTATATGTGGATCCTAGAGCATGTCTTCTAATCATCATTTTTTATTTGTAAAACCCTATTGTACAATTTGTTCACAATTTTTTTATTAATTCAATTTTAACTTTTTTTTCCAAGAACAAAATATGTATTTACATTAATATAAAATATTTATATATAGTTAGATTCCCATGGAATTCATAGGTGTTGATGACCCCTTTGCATGGAATTCCTATGTCTAATTCATCATCACACAAAGAAATGATTTTTGCTTCTATCCAATTACATGTGTAGCCTCTTCAAAAAGACAAAAATTATTCAAAGTAGTGTTAGCGGGGAAAATTCCCCTATTACTATACTGGGTCGGAATATAGGCAGAGCAAAAACTTCCATTAAAAGACAGTACTAATCCTAAGCTATCCAAAAACTACCAAAACAAAGAGAAAAAAGAGAAGAAGGAAGACTGATAAGTGTACCTTAGTCCCTAACGCTCGATGCAAACTTCCTTCACCTTTGTAGTTTCCTAAGTTGCATGTCTCCTCCTGAAGCTGACCTACAATAATAATTAGGAAAAAGATGCTATAAATATGCAATATCTACTTATCAATGTTAGCGTTCAGATTTAAATGTAGATGTATTAAGCAATAAAGATACAAATATACAATGAATTGGGACATGAAAGGAACTCTTATTCAAACTGAAGATTAAAATATTAAAACCTTGTTGATTGGAAAAATGCTTCACGAACCAGGCCCGAGATCCTCTTACTTCTTCTCCAAGTGCATCATTCCCATGCTACCTCTCACAATCAACTGATCTCTTTGGTAAAATAGAAGAGATTGTATAAGGAGAAAAGGCTGAAGAGGGAATGTTGAGGCCAAATCTCATAAGGGGCTACAAAACTTGGGCTAGAAGGGAAAGGGATTTTGGAAGAGTTTCTCTTTTCTCTTGCTTGATGTGGGAATGAGACCCCAAGACCTCTTTTTATATGACAAAAAGATGGTTATTTGGTTTGGGTACATGATACAATGGGTAAAATGGTTGGGAAACCTCTAATAACCTGTTAACTCCACCAAAATCCTTGCAACTTTTTATTTTTTGCAAATTTTGGAGGTAAACATGGGTTGTCTAGTATATGCAGGCGGTAGTGGAGCAGGACGCATACATGCTCCAAAAAATGTATTTTTAAGAAAGAGTCTCAACAATAATTTGGAAAATTGTGTAAGTGAAAAGGCCAATGCCATGTATGCATAGGCAGGGAATTTTTGGGCTATAATAGATTCCCCCTAATGTGTGAGGTCAAAAGAGAAACTAATGGCTGAAATACATTACAATATATTTACCAGTGGGAAGGAACAAAGTCGAGTGAGAATGGGACAACAGTTCGGGAGCACACCATCTGCAAAATAACAATAATCTCTCTGAGGCGGGCATACCCATGCTTAGGACGAATTAATCATGGATGCCAATCAAGTACGCTACAGATCCATGACATATAGAGTGTAGCCATTAGCAATACAAAGAGGATCTACATATCAAAATCGTTTGTTTATATTCAAGTACAATATAATATGCATCTTCAAGAAGTATTGACGCCTGCAGCTGGAGATGAGAATACCATAGCTTGAACAACAACTTCAAGATATTCAACAACTCGGGTAGGAGTACAATAGGAGTGTAAGACTCACTACTCTAAGGTCTTCGACATTTCGTTGGGGAAATACTGGAGGATCTCGATCATCAGGCACATAACTTCAACGATTTTGAATCTAGACTTGACTGGACTCTCGGGATGGTCGACTCATGAAGGTCAAGAGATAAAATGTAGAATGGACGAATTAAGTTGGATAAAACTTCCCTCGGACAAAAGCATAGAAAATGATGAGACTTAGGTAACATAACATTGACATAAGTTAGTGATGCAGGATGCACCATAAACTCTCCATATGTTTGGGAGAGTAACCAAACGGAAGGGAACACAACTCTATGTAACAAGAATAGATTTTGAAGGGCATACTAGATCCCAATGCTTAGAGAACAAATGAAAGGATGTGCTTTGTCAAAGGGTGACTATCTTGTTGTCGAAAAAATAATTTATATATCCCGTCCCCTCTTTTTGGAATATTTTATTTTTTTGTCTTTTTCGAATTTTAAATGATCTTGAAAATGACTAAAAGAATGCTACGTTACAGAGGGGGAGAGATTGTCATGGGAAAGAAAACTAGTTCGAGGCGCATGGAACATACTGATGCTCAGTGGAAGGAGACATGTGCAGGATAAGGATACTCAGGAAAAATACTCCATCGGTCAAGGTGTCAAATTGCAAAGGAAAAAAGTGTTGCAAGGCTTGCATTTAAGGAATGCTTTAAAGGTCATAGTTGAGAGCAACATGGATCCAGAATTAGGCCAATGACGCAAATATGCGACCCACAATGCAACTAAGCGTGACACAACATGACTCCTTTCATGTGAATTTTTATGATCCCACAGAAGGTAAACTCGGTGGTTTTTTCACATTTTAGAGAGTCTGAAAAAACGCTAAAAGAAGACTCTAGGGAGTTCCTTTTTCACAATTAGTTTAGTCGGTTCAAAAAAGGGTTAAACTTATACCAAAAATATGTCTCTTTAAAACCATTTTAATGAGTGTGATTGAGACAAGATCACTTGTCTATATTTTAAATTTTAAGGAGTCTGAAAAGAGCTTAACTATTGACTCACAACACTTTTCTAGGTTTAGTCTCCTTAGCCCAAAAAAGTATAAAATATAACTTAGGAAAATTCTCCCGATGAGACAAGTCTCATTAGGTGTACCTTTTTCCTGGATAATCTATTGGCTGGAAAAAGGGTTAAAATCATGCCAAATAGATGTTCTATCTAGACCAATTAACGAGTGTGAAAGGAACAAGATCACTCAAAAAAATTTCATATTTAGGGAGTTTGAAAATAGATTAAATATGTACTTTGAGGGGGTTCCTTTTTCATAGGTAATCTCTAAGGCCCGAAAAAGAGATAAACCAAAACCAAGGAGAATGCTACTTTTTCAAAAATTTAGTCCCTTAGGCCCAAAAAATGGTTAAACTTACACCTACGAATACTCTCCTAGAAAACCGAATTTCTTAGGGCATACCTTTATTCCTAAAATTATCCATCCAGACCAAAAAACAGGTAAACTACCGTCGGACAGATGTGCACTCAAATTTGAGTTTGATGAGTGTGAATTGCAACAAGATCGCTCGATATTATTTTCATTCTAGAGAGTCTGAAAAGAGATTAAAGAAGACTCCAGGGGGTCTTATTTTCTCAAGTAATCCATATGAGATCGAAAAGAATAAATAAAGTCTCTTTGGATGTTGCTTTCAAAATTCAAGCGAGCTTGAAACACAACAAACCATTCTCATTAGGGATTCCCTTGGGTATAGGCCAGAGAAAGATGAAGAAGAAGTATGAGGCTTCAACACAAAGTCATGGCGGGACTAAACAAGACTCATGTGCCTATGAAGTATTATGCCATGGAAACCAAATGGAAAAAAAGGATCTAACTACGATGCCCATCGAAGGAAGGATCTACCACATAAAGTACGACACACTTATCGACAAGGAAGGTTAGTGTCGCAATTCAGTGGGGTCGATCCTAAGGCTAAATGAAGACTCCAGCAGGGCTTCGTTTCTCAAGTAATCCATACGAGATCGAAAAAAATAAATAAAGTCTTGTTGGATGTTGCTTTCAAAATTCAAGGGAGCTTGAAAGAAAACAAACCATTCTCATTAGGGAGTCCTGTAACATCCCCAAAAAAACAAATTATTTTTGAATTTGAAATTGCTTAGAAAAATTATCCTATTTTTGGTAAATTCAAAATTGGAAATTGTTTTCCATTTATGGCAATTTTAAATTTTGAATTTGGTTAATTGTAATTAATGATTATGACTGTTGGGCAGAGTCTTTATTTGACCCAACTAACTACTTGACTATGACACTTGTATGAAATAAAATATTTTATAGTTATTACAGGAGGACAAATGGAACAACCATGTTGAAATCAGCTCGCCATGACTCCATGAGTGGGGAACATGTTGGAACTACCTCAGGGATGATTGTTACAAGTGGAAAATCCATAATTTGGCCATTGGTATCCCCTGAAAATTAGGGATTTGGAAAGCTGCGAAAATTCCCAAGAGAGGGAAAAAGACCTAGGAAAAAGGGGATTTTTGGATATATAGCATATGGGAGGAGGCAAGACGTTGCCTAGTATGCTAGGGAAAATTTACTAACTCTTGTTGCTATGAACACTATTGGATAAGTGTGAGGCAAGGAAAAGACTGCTGAAAACTAAAAGGCATTTGTTGAGGAGGAGTTCTAAGTTACCCCTCATGAATTCATGGTCAGACTAGGGGTTGAACAGGACACGTGATTTTGGCTGCCCTATTCTAAGGTTGGGAGGAGCGTGGTTGTTCCCTTTGTCTTCCAGCGAACTAGTTCATATATGTTAACCTATTCCTTCTCTGTTTGAATGATTAAATAACTGATGTAATGCATATGTTCATTCTGAATTGAAATATTAACATGGATGAAATTTTTTCGATTGATTGAAGCTTAAAACAAATGATAGAACACCTCAAAATAATTTAATTCTGAGTGACTCTTTTCTATTGGTTTAAATAATGAACGAATGCTATAGTTTTCCTTTTATTTGATATGTTCACTAAAAGGGTACGCGTGACTAAATTCTGGAAATGTTCATTATGTAGGCTAAATTACTATTATACAGTGGTAAGACTGTAGGATAATTCCCCAGTGTACTAAAACTCCTTATGAAGAAATATCTATGTATAAATGAGACTGAAATCAAGTTCATATACATGTGTATGTACATTCCTGTAAGTAAAGTTCAGAGTCATAATACTTATTCGAGACTTCCATTCTCACACATAATTGAATGAGAACTAATACGAAACGCTATTTATTCTACGATATATATGTGTGTGTGTGTGTGTGTGTGTGTGTGTGTGTCTATTTACAGTTGGCAATCTGCGCAGACAATTATAGAAGGAACTAAGATTGAATGTCTACAATAGAGAATACATATATATAAAGATTTGTTCCTATATTATATAAGTAATAAATTGCTCCAACATGCATGTAACTACAACTGTATAAATGAAACACTGAATAGAGAATCTGAAACCTCTCAATAAATGTTTTTTGTAGCTCAAGATTTATCTATCTTTATAGTGTAAATGAAATTGAATAATGTAGCCATGTACATACGGTCATATGCTTACAGACCTGTAGGTGAATGAATATACAAAAAATATATTAAGTAAATTGGATTTTCAATCATATCCATGCTAAATCGAAAATAAGGAAGAAAATACACTTTCGTATCCTACAGTGAGGAAGATACAGAGTCACAGTGTCCATGAAAATATCGAAGTAAAGCAAAACAATATGGAAGATTCAAATAGAGTAATAGATATGATATGAATATGTCTGTACTACAGATTTGATTTACAAAATGCAGACTTCAAAATATATAAGTTCGTTTTTCGTACAGTACGTAACCGCAAGATCAGACTATACAGACATTGATACTGAATATGTAATTTAAGAAGACAACCACGGTAAATAAATTTTAATTATAGGTGGAGACGAGAATGGCGAGAAGATTCGATTAAAATCACCCAACAATCATTACATTAATTCAAATACACACAGAAAAGTCCTATAGATTACCCTTCAAAGGAGTTATTACATATAGCAACCAGACTAGAAAATCAAGAGTACATTCTGGGAATCCTCCTCTTTCCAGCCACTACAAGAAATCGAACGAAACTATACCGAACGTCTATAAATCTAAATTGAAACCGTGTCCTTCATTGCTTGAAATCTTGAAGGGTTTACAAAGGGAACTCAAATACCTATTGCGTTGAGGATAGGGGTGGGAATCCATAAAACTTGTGTAGACGGAAGCTCTACAAAATGTACCCTTTAAGTATTAGTAATTTGAAAGAAAGGTAAATGGAACACCAACAAAATGATAATTGTTAATAACAGAGCATTCCAGAGTGGCACTCAACTTCTGGCCGCAGGCTCGTATGTTTCTCCCTTGTCACTTTTTGGCTGGATAGACATACGGGCCGAGGGAGGATGGTGCAGTGACTCCCTGATGGGTACCCTCACATCAACAGGGCCTATCATTAGTGATATATACTAAATCTTTAGACGAATAAAACTAACAAGAAGGAAAGAATTACCCAGCAACCAACGGATTTAATGAAATGAAATAATCAACAGTATTAGTTTTCCTTTAACATAAATGGCATAAGTCAAGCAATGTGAAGACATAGTGTAATCCTTTCATGCAAGACCGGGACTATACCTAACTGGTTGAGTTTAACCCTTCCAGAACCAAATTGCAAAGAGTAGGTATAAATCAAAAAGAAATACGGAGGTATCCCTTCTACTGAATCCAAATGGGTAGACCACGATAATGACCATCACTACTATAAGCTCAAAGGGATTTATATATCGTAGGATATCATTAATGGACTGTAAAAAAAAATCGCAGAGGTCACATTTTATCGACACCAGACCGAAATGTATTAGACATAAAGAAAACAACACATGCGAAGGAACCAGATAAAATTTGATGAAATTATAGAAGTATGGGTTCACCCCTTTACCAAGAAAGGAAAGAAAGATACAATATTACACAGTGGGACCATTCCTTTCCGAAAGAGAATTCTCACACAACCTCACGAAGGTTAACTATAGGCCTCGACTTACGGACTATAAGGAGTAACGATAATAGGGAGTTCTGAAACCCTATAAATTGCAAACACAGACAAGTGATACAGATGCATTATCTCTAAACAAGAGGAGGAATGACGTTATCTTCAAAGGGTTTGAGGAAAAAAATGACCAAATAATACCACTTCTTCAGGAATAGGGACAACCCATAAATATTTACAGAGAAGTAATAATAAGGAAGGTTTTAGCGTAAAGAAAACGTATAACTGAAGTTATACAACGAAAACGGATTCCCGAAGAGCCACCTTGATATTTAACCARAGTAACATGTTAAAATACTTATCAGGGGAGTCAAACCACGTTKTCTATTCATCGGTTAAATGACCTCCATTGTCGAAAATCTCCTCTATTAAGGAAATGAGACACAGAGCCTTTCGTAGAATTCCACAATGAAAACTGTAAATACATTAACACCCTGATAGGAACCTTAACTACTAAGTTTAAATRCGGAAGGTACGAAGGGTGGTCTAGCCATGTGATGAGGCAGAGTTGGCATGACTGGAATGGATGAAGGGCTAGGTAATAACATCATAACTCGCACACAGGGGTTGGCATTAAACAATAGATGTAGAGCCTTAACTCCCATCTGGAAGTAACCCACTCTTTCACATCAAGAAATTCATGAAGTAAATGAATTCTTCTGAGACTCGACAAGTTGGCACATGTACATGACAACTGTTTTGTTACAGTTAACTTATCATTCGAGAGAAGGTTCGTTGGAAATTTGTTTGGTTAAATTCGAAGTAACTCAAGTTCTCGTTACTCAAAGTACTGGGTAAAGGGATTGGRATTGGATTGGATTSGAATCTTGGATAATTCGTAAAGGGAGCCCATCGATAATAAAAAACTATGTATATTTATGCTAAGCGCGTACCACTATATCTATGTGTATAAATGAGTAGGTTGGAGACTAAAGGGGAATTTGCTAAACCCATTGGAGATTGAACCGTATGAGTTCTTTATCAAGAAAGATAGACAGGTATGCAAATGGCATCATGTGGTAGGAAGAAATTATATTACGTCACGAAATTTATAATAGGGATGAAGATTTCTTCCATCTATTGACAAACCTATAAATGAAATTGGAGATTAATGCCTCATAGAATTTTTATTTTTGTCTATGACATTTTGAGGTACATTACAAGTCCCTTGGGTATAGGCCAGAGAAAGATGAAGAAGAAGTATGAGGCTTCAACACAAAGTCATGAGGGGACTAAATAGGACTCTCGTGCCTATGAAGTACTATGGCATGGAAACCAAATGGAAAAGAAGGATCTAACTAGGATTCCCATTGAAGGAAGCCTCTACCACATAAAGTACGACACACTTATCGACAAGGAAGGTTAGTGTCGCAATTCAGTGGGGTCAATCCTAAGGCTAAATTAACCAGGAAACGGATAATGAAAAAAATGCACATATGAAAAAATCTAGCCTATATGCTAGTTTCGAGGTCAATACATGTTATAACGGATCGATAGGATGAGAAAAATTCAAAGAAAAATGTCTCCAAGATCATTCATATAAGGCCAATAAAATTCATCTAGAAGTTAATAAATCCAACATAGATAGAAACTTCAGAAAATAAGAGGTGTTATTGAATACAAAACTTGAAAACAACAAACATGGACTGTACAATATGGTACAAATAATTGCACAACCTTATGGCTCATGTGTGTTAGTAGTTCAATTAGAGCCCGATGCTAGGATCTGAACAAGAGTCTCTTCGATAGTCAACCTGGAAAGTCTCTCAAAAGGGAAGAAAACACAAACCACGGTGTAAGTCTTCTCACGGTATAGAAACCATAGTCATGGATTCAAGGATAGCCTCATCTGAAGAAAATTAAAAATATGATAAATCACTCAAACGTGGAGGGTCGACAATCCCAAATGGGGAAGCAAACTAACCATATTCCATATGACGATGAAGGTTCTGGCCAGGACTGGAAGAGTCTATCAATGAAGAATCACAAACACAAGGGCTTTATGATCTACAAACAATGAGATCAAACTCTAAAGGAAACTCAAGATCACTCAGACCAAGTGGGGGAAGCAAGGGATCCCATTCCCCCATTAGATAAACCAATGGATCAATTACTGAGACCAAGTATCGTGAAGGAAAACATGAGTAAACAAGTTCCTTCTGAGGAACAATTGAACATCGAGGATAAGACACCACATAATTTACCTGTGGCAGGGTAGAGTCTACATGAATACTTTTTATATATAAAGGGGCATCTTGAACTAACGTTGAATTAGGATGGTGATTGTCGGATGCCAACTGGTCGATAGTGAAAATGCTTCCATTGTGAGGGAAATGCATCACCTGAAATAGCGTAGACATTGCAACGTTCATAGCATATACATAATCACACCCAAGAAGCATATTGAAATATAACGGGCCTTACACCAGCATAACATCAACAAGAAAAATCTTACCACCTAATGAGATAGGAAACTGATGAAGAATCCCCAAATATTCACTCGGACATCTGTCAAAATCCAACAACTCATGCGAAGCGGTCACAAGCTCGGGAGAACCCAAAGGTTTACAATCCCAGGAGGATAAAATACTTGCAGAGTCTCCTTCATCTAGAATACATCGGTAAATGTTTTTTGAATTAACTTCAACCCTTATTTGAAAAGGTGTATAAGAAGGAAGGCGAGGCTCAACAAGGTCATTCCAATCAAAGGAAACCATCCTAGGACTTGGAGGGGGTGTGATCGAAGTGGACGGAATGTCCCCTTGCTTTGAAATTATTGAACTGGAAATGCTAAAAACATAGTCGGTAGACACATCACTCCCCATCAGACAAGTGGGATCAACCAAATATTTCATCGACATGACCACTTTGGTCGACTCAACACTCTCCAAGAGAAGAGTGGGATAAACCGAAGATTTCATATGTGTGACCATTTGGTAGACTCGACACTCTCCAAGAGAAGAGTTGGATCAACTGAAGATTTGATTGGAACAACCACCTCCTCAACCACTAGTTGAATACGCTGCGAGACAACATGGTTTGAAGGAAAATAACCCTCGAAAAGAACAATGGGGTCAGTCGAAGATTGCATCAGAACAAGCACTTCATCAACCAAGGTTGAATACACTGTGAGACAACATGGTGTGAAGGTGCATCACCCTCCCAAAAGAGGAGTGGGGTTGGTCGAATCAATATAGCCATTAGTATTGAGGAGAATATGAGTCACCATATCACTTTATGTCTAGAACATATTCTGACCATCGGATTACATAACTACAAATGCATACTAAAGAAACACACTTTAACCTAAATAATTATTGTACCAAGTTTATCTTAATTAAATCCTAAGTGTGTAAATACCCTAACATAGACATGTGCAAAGATATTCTAATAAAATCATAGTTATTCCCCTTTTAAGTTCTTGGAATAGATATATTTTAGACCACCTTCACCACTATTGTTGTTGGGACCAAAATCCCTATTATGGAAAATATTGTTGCAATCTCCAGCCTAAGCCGTTTCCCTCAATTAACATATGTGTTGTCTCCCATCTGCCTGCGAAGATTGAACTTACTCTCACTCACAAAAGCGATAGGCCAGAATAAATAAATAAATGGCATCAAAGGTGACGAATTTACAGTAGAGGTCGAATTTTCAGAACTTGTATGAGGACGAATAGGGGTGAAAAATACAACTAGAGGAGGATACTGCTAGTAACCACTAGTAACCAGGTGATGAATAAATGGTAGAGGGAGAAAGAGGAAACAATAGGCATTCTTTTGGGCAAGTATAAACTCCGCCTACAAAGGAAACCTCTCAGATCTGGTCGCCCTGATGGAACCCTCACCATCCACTCCAGTTTTTAAATCCACCAATGACATTGTAGGGTTGATTCCTACAGATGGACTTAGAGAGGAACAAATCACTAGTAAAAGCAAATGTTGCCTGCCAATCGTTGCACAAATGTGAGAAATTAGCCATTATCATTGTGGTAATGGAGTAAATAATGTGTTGCCTCTCTATTGAAACGATCTCTCTCATGAAAAAGAAGTTTCAACCAAGATTTTAACTGGTGACGAAAGTTGGACTCTTCAAACAAGAAATACTTAAATATCCTCTGCCATTGAAGTCGTTCAGAATGAAAATCCCGAGACAATCTCTCAGTTTTTAAAATACAACATGAAAATGTTGACTCCACAGGGTCCCTTGGAACGCCTTTAACGACATAAACTGAGAGATATGATTTCCTTACAAATTTCAAACCTCATCCATTGCATGCAATGCCTTTGCCTTACACGATCAGCAGTGCAAACACCGTTGGAAAATTAATATCTACAAAATGACCAGTTGAACGCTGGCCACTATGAAGAAAATCACATGCTGATCATTAATGTTCTCTGCAAATTTTGTATCCGGTCGAAGATTTGTGCTCAGACGACAGAATCCACCGAAGCATTTTCCTTAGAAAGTTGCAGGTTGTAAAGAGAACCACCGTAGATTACAATCCCTAACAACAACGAAGAAAAAGAGGAAATCCCCACGACTTCATGCAGCGAAAAACAATAGACGAGGAGAATATCTCAAGAGGAAACTCAATGGAATATTTACCAGGTGGAGGTTGAGAAACAACTTACACTCACAACAAAATTAGACCTGCGACCACCTGAGCGAAAAGGAATGGAGCGGTTCCAAATCAGGGATCGAATCGAACAGAATGGAGCTCAAATCTTCCTGATAGTTGATATATCATGAACCACAAGATGCAAAATGCATAGATCTCCCAATAAGAAAAAAAAAATATGGTTGTGTAACCCAATCTGGGCATAAAATAATGTGTAATCAAGATCTAAGGCCACAAATCTAGGTCAGATCGCACCAGCAATAGGTGATGAAATATCCATGGGTTTGGAAGCAACGAAGTAGAGAAGAACAGTTGGTAATTGAGTGGCGATGACATTGGTAAGAGAAACAATGTCTCGCAACAAACGGTGAGGTGGATGTAAAAAAGATCGCATATCTGAGTGCGGGTGTAGATACCTCCATGAAGATGCTTGTCCTCATATAAATTTTCCTGTAGAATAACTACTTCACGTACAATATAATGGTGATGTCACGAAGAATGATGCCCACAAAGATCTAATGGATTTGTTGAGAATAGTCATCATCAAGTGAGAATTTCCAATGGCACATGGAACACTCTCATTATCTTAAACCAAGTCCTTATGAACACTTACTACCATAGAGGATGGCTAAATTCCCCTTAAGACTAAAGAGGCTCTGATATTATCACCATTTCTTCACCATGGCTCTGATACCAACTGATAAAACAAGCATAAGAACAATAAGATGGTGGAAAAGGCTCATGTTGGCACTCGACCAAGTCTTGAGAGATCCTTGGTCAAGTTTGACCATTTTGGACTTCAACAGTCTGTCAAAGATGGAGTGCAAGACGAAGTAGAGATCGCGGGATCTCAGCCCCTTTTTGGGTCCTTTTTGGGATTTGGGAATATGTAACGGGTATGGGAATGTCGACCCATGGGTTTACCCATGCTTAACCTGTTTTATAATATATAAATAGATGTCTAGGCGATGTAAGGAGAAGGGGACGATAAGAGGCATCTATGTGATGTGTTAAGTGCAAGTGTGGCTTGTAAATGCTCTGTGCATACTGTGAGAGACTTGCAAAGCTAAGTGCAAGTGGTTGTAACAGACTGTGAAAGGCTTTGTGTTGTAACGCAAGGAAGGAGGATCTAGCGAGGTGCGCAGATCTCCTGTCCTATGCGGAGTAAGGTTTTTGTGGCTCTGTGCATGTATCTGATTGGAGAAGCTAATAAAGAAGAAGAGTTGGTGGGCGTAGCCCCAGGGTGGGGGTGAACCACGTATATGCTGTGTTGCCCTGCTTTGTGCGATGTATTGGTATACTTATGTGTTATCTGCTAACTGCTTGACATAGATAGATAGATAGATTTGTTTAAACTTTGTGCTTATGATGAATCTGGATGTTAGATCTGACATCTGTGAACTTTCTTAGTGCTTAAACTTGCTAGATCTGATCTAATTCCTTATGCTAAATGCTTAGATACATTAGATCTGGGTGAATGTTGCGATGCTTTGTTTTATCTGCGGAGTAGATATTGGTTAAATATTGATGATGGATTACTACTGAGTGCTCTATTAAATAGTAGAATCACATATCTATGTCTCAGCTAAGGTTGTAGACATCTGAGTCATGCAACCACCCCTGCCTCTACCTCGGGTGAGACTTCATTTGCTTCACAGGTGTTTTCGAAAAGGCCGGTAGTTAGGGTTTTGTTGGTTCGTTGTTATAGCGTTGAACCCTGTGTCTGCCCCTGTGCCAACAAATGGTCTCGTTGTCGAGACTGAAACTGTGATTGTTGGGAACTGAGGAAGAAGAAGCTTTGTGCAAAGATTCGACATGAAACTGAGACAACTCCATGCGTAGATCTGTTGCCCTAGTGTACAACATTTTGCTTGACTTATGAAGCTCTATGCCAAGAAAAGAGGTCAGATCTGAAGAAAAGAGGTAAGATTTGTAAGCTTTGTGCTCTGATAAAGGTAGAATAGTGAAAATTTCTAGATCTGAAAGCTTTGTGCTCTGTAGAAGTAAGACAAGTAGAAAAAAAAAATTCTAAAGCATGGATCTAGGTATGTTTGATAGATTTTGTTCTAGCTCAAAAACTAGGATACTGGTAGATGAATGAAGGTTTGACATATAAGAATAGTGAAAGATATGTTATACCTATGCATAGAAAGAATATTTGGACTAACAAATGGATGCACGATCCTAGAAAGAATTTTTTGCAGGTTAGTTCCTACGATGCTAGTGCGCAGCACAAAAAGGGTTGGGGATCAATTAAAAGAAAGAAAGGATTAACCCTTTGTTATAGTTGCAGAAAACCAGGACATCTTGCTAAGGAATGTCCTCGGAGAAGACCTAGTTGTCTTTGTTGTAAAGCTATGGACCATGAAGTATTGGATTGCCCTAGAATGATTGCTAAAGTTGAAAGAATGAATATGAACCAAGAAAACCCTAAGGCAAATCCAGAAACTAAGATTACGGAAAAGTCCTAGAAAAAATCAGATAAAGTATTGTTACACATGAAAGAAACTCTGAATGACCACCGACATGTCATATTATCAGAGATCTTCAAAGAAAAATAATGCATATGGTTCCTTCATTGGGAGGAATAGGATTATTCAGAGGAAAATTGAAAACCCTATGTGGGAAGCTCGCTCAGATACCTATGAATGTCAATGGAACTTCGACAGAAGAAGATTTTGAGATCATTAAATTTATTGAGGACAACGCTCTATTTACCATGTTACTAGGAAGACCTTGGATTGAAAGAGATCAAACCAGAAGGAAGGAAGAAGAAGAAGTCTTAGAGCAGAAGAAGCAATAGTTAAAATATTTTATAACTAAAAGGATTGCACATTTGATTGAAGAACAGGAGAACAGATCACAGTTATTTAACAACAATGACGTAGATATCAAAGTTGCAAGAACACTAGAGGACCCACAGAAGACTGAAATACCTATCCCAGATAAAAAAGAAGTATTACCCTTGAATATCAGGAAATAATCTCAACAACGTGAAGTCGTTGTTAGGCTCCAATCTACTGATGTAAATTAGAGTGCAAATGATTGTCAATCCGGTGTTTGTAAGACTTAGAGGCACATCCAAAATGTATGGATTTAGAGATAACTTTTATCTTTTATGGGAATAAACCAAAACCTATTCTAA
>SNQJ01S0193627.1:0-12489 GCA_010110895.2 Picea sitchensis
GGCAGTTTACTCTTGTAACTGTTGGTGTGTGTCCATATCAATATAGACCACCACCATGGCTCATTAGTTACTCATTTATTCTATATATATTGTAAATTATTTAATCTTTGAGTGTGGAATACGGTTAATGAGAATTCTTCCATTCTTTCTATGTTGCTTCTTCTTTCTCAATTTCTCTCTGCAAATGTGTGTAGTATTTTCTAGCTAGATCTATTCTATGCAGGTTCAACACATTTACATCCATAACTCAGATTTTAGTATGGTGGAAACCGTTAGAAATCTCGTGGCGAGAAGAAGTTGATGGAGATCCCAGAATTAGGATTTGAGATATTTATGGAAAACAAAATTATGATTCTCCATCCCTTAAAAGAGTATGTAGGGGTCGGGTGTGTTACAAATTGGTATGAGAGAATGGAAACAACAATTGGCCTACTTGGGCTCATGCACGAGTCACATAAAAATATTATTAGAGAAATTTAAGGGGTAACACCCTACCTTACCCCCTTCTATAAGAAAATTGTCTGAACCTCTACTGAAGAGAGGAATGAAACCTTCTATTGTGGATATATGTTTTGGAAATATGCACTGTATGTTGCTAATGTTTCCAAATAAAAAATATGAATTCACTTTGCAACGATACATGTTGTTAATGAATTAGTAGGTCATTAACTAACATAAAATGTTTTATCAGCACTCAAGTAGTCAATGAACAATAGAAAAACTACAGCGTAAGGGATGCTGACAGACCATGAGTTGGGGGAAATATCCCACAATAGAGAGGAAGAATCTTATGAAAGGAGGGTGGTGGAAACCCCTCCAGATTTGGCCAAAATTGTAAGAAGCCTCATGGTATAATTACGGAGTTGT
The DNA here is from genome assembly GCA_010110895.2 of Picea sitchensis. NCBI lineage: Eukaryota > Viridiplantae > Streptophyta > Pinopsida > Pinales > Pinaceae > Picea > Picea sitchensis. The sequence goes on from SNQJ01S0193627.1 coordinate 868, forward strand.
AAGGATGACAATGAAAGGATGATAAAGAAAAAACAAAAGCATACTGAAATTAATGTAGTCTTACTGTAAATTCTATTAGATATACAAAATCAATTGCAACATGGTCCAATTTTCAGTCATGTGGACATACATCATACTAAGAAAACTCCAAGTCCACCTGAGATACAAAAGCATGGTACTGAAAGTGGCCACAACAGGAGGACCACCTCAAGGAAGGCCCAACATGGAGCCAAGAGACAGTTACCGAAAGATTCCTCTAAGGACACTAACAAATCCAAGGAATATTCTAGTGGAAAAACTAGTTCCCATTCTTAGACAAGAAGGAAGAAGAGGAAGCATTCCAAGAGTCATGACCCTAAAGAGTTTAAGAAATGCAAACCAACCACCTTCGATGGAGAGATTAAGAAGGGGGAAGAAGCATAATTTTGGCTACTCAGATTAAAGAAGTACTTTAGAGTCCATGACTAATCTGAAAGATTAAAGGCTTGGATAGCCATTTTCAACATGAATGGGAAAGCTTCCATTTGGTGGGAGGACTTTAAGAATGTGAAAGGAATCCATGAGAAGGACTTGTCATGGAAACAATTTGAGAAATACTTCAAGAAGAAGTATCTATCAGAAAAGTACTTTGATGGGAAGAACAAGGAGTTCTATGACCTCAAGCTGGGACAACTCACCATAGATGAATATATCAACAAATTTCTTGAGCTGATGAGGTATGTTCCCTACATAAAGGATGAAAAAGTAAAGTTGAAACAATTTATTAGTGGATTACCTCAGTCCTACTGGGATAGAATTGAGTTTGATGAGCCAAAGATTTTAGAAGATACTATTCGAATGGCAAGGTATTGTTATGAGAAATTCAATAATAAGACAGAACCCCATGAAGACTGGAAGAAGAAAAAAAATTCAGGATTCAAGAAGAAGGGGTTTAAATCCTCAAGATTTAAGAACCATGGGAAAATCTCTAGGATGAGCCTTCCTACTAGAAGTGTGTATCAGCAAAAATTTCCACCCTAGAGTGGAAATAAACCATTTGGAGTAGTCCCAAGTAAGACTGATAACACAAATAGAGAACCCTTGAAACATTGGGGTTGTGGAGAATAACATCTGATGAGGGATTATACAAATAGGCAATTGAATAATAGGAGGGTCTACACCATCGAAGAGGCTACCACAGTCAATGATGTGGCTAGGAGCAGCCACAAATTTATCCAGCCTTGGATAATAGACAAGTTGATCACCAAGATTCAGTGGTGGAGATGGAAGGTATGATTTCCAACTATCATGTTTCCATTTTAATTGACCCTAGTTATAATTGGAGTTATGTCACCGCTCAAACTGTTGAGAAATGTAAATTGCAACAAGTTAAACATGTTAAGTCTTGGAGGGTGCAACTGGCCACTAGAACCAAAAGGAAGGTAACATATGCCATACAATCATGCCAATTCATTATGAATGGATTACCCACCTAAGAAACCATAAATGTGCTTCCTTTAGGATCTTATGACTTGTTGATTGGCATGGACTGGTTGGTTTCCCATAAAACCAAGTCTGACTGTTACAATAAAACTTTGGAGTGTGAAGATGGAGAAGGGAGAAGGATAACACTACAAGGGATTCAAAATCATGTCTTAGTGAAACAAATATCATCCCTCCAAGTGAATAAGTATTGCAGAAAGGGATGTCCCTTGTATGCAATACAAGTGCTAAACTCTGTTGAGAACAACAAACCCAGTCTAGAGGACCATCCCATATTAAGAGAGTATAAATATGTATTCCTAGAAGAGGTGCCAAGTCTACCTCCAAGAAGGGATATTGAATTTTCAATAGAACTTGTATCAGGAGTGGTGCCAATGTCTAGAACACCCTATAGAATGAGTACACCAGAGCTAGTTGAGCTCAAACTATAGCTAAAGGAGATGTGGTACGAAGGCTGCATTTGACCTAGTGTGTCTCCATGGGGAGCACCAACCTTGTTTGTGAAAAATAAGGATGACACACTCAGATTGTGCATAGATTATAGACAACTCAATAAGATGACCATCAAGAATAAGTATCCCTTACCAAGTGTTACACGTCAAAATTCCTCACTTCGATAATTTCACATTCTCATTATCGCACATGTCACACTTTTGTCACAAGTGTTGTAAATGTCGCATTTTTGTTCTGCATATGTCGCATTGCGAACAACGTCATGTAAATAATTGATACATCCTATAGAACATGTTGGAAGGGGAAACCACATCATTTGACAAACTAAGATTTTTTTTTCCTTGATAAATGATCATCTTAATGAAATTTTGGAAGATCAACGCTCCTCTGCTCATATGCAGGGAGTGCTAGCGCTCCCTGTACATCTAATAGGGAGCATTGTAGTGCTCTGTTTCTAGTTCTGAAGGAGCGTCGATTGGTTGAGATAATCATCAGAAGAAATCCCCCTTATCTCTAAAGACAACTAGAGATGATCCGAGTTGGTTTGGCTTGAATCCAAGATTTAGGTTGCATCTAAGGGAGATGCCACAACTGATGGAATCATATCCTCAAATTATTCCAAATATAAATAAGGTGGTTGAGCCTCTCAAAGCCTATAAAAGGATGCATTCTCATGGTGAAGAGGAGGAGAATAATCAACTAGGGATCAAAGCTTTCAGTTTTGGTTACTTTCCTTGGTTTTGTATTTGATTTTTTCTCATCTTCAGTTCCTGTTTGTTTTATTTTCCCTTCTATACATCTGTTGTCATTACTAAAGTTGTCTCATGAAGACTGTTGATCAAACTTCCCGAGTTTTTCATTTTCTGGGTTGTTCCCATTTTTTCTCAGAAACCCGCGCCCTCTCTAGTTACATCCAGAGCACTAATTTCTTGATCGACACTCCCCTATAGTGTGTTAGGGAGCATTGTAGTGCATTGGTGCTATTATAGCCAGAGCGTTGATTTTTCCTCATGTTGAAAAATTGTTGATTGCCTTTGTACTGGGTGTGATTCTTGGGTATTTCGTTTTAACTTAGAACTTGTTTTATCAGTTTATGTATTCTGTCAGGCCTGCAACTTGCTTCTTTTAAAACCTTTTGACCTTTGATTGGATTTTATCATATCTCCTTGTCGTGAAATCACCCTTTTTTCTTCAAATTTTGGGTTCATTTTGATGCTTTTTCGTTCATTTGATTGGTTAAAGATTGTTGCAAGGAAACTCAATGAAACTCAAGGATCTCTTTAATTTTTTAATTGATCTCTGATCTTCATATATTTTCAGAGAATTTCTTAAGTGTTTTTTTTGTTTGTTTTTGGTGTTCTTTTTTGGAAACTTTAGTTTGTTTTTGTCTCTTATTGACTGTTGTGAGAGTGCCTTTTGTTTGTGTGATTCTTTCTCCCCATTCTCTAAAGTTGCAATAGTGAAATTATTTGTATTATTGACATAAGAAGCATTAAACAAATCAATTCACATTCATAATCAAACAAAAGGATACTTTTTACGATTGGTTTTTGGATACCGAAAAATATTTGTTTATAATTTAGCACTTAAATGGATTCTTGTTGAAAACAAATTGCATGAAATTTTTGCATTCTTGTGTTTAGTAGTGAAAGAAAGAAAACTCTTCTCCTTCCCGTAAATAKAAGTTCATCGAAATAAACATTTTCTTATCATTCTTTTACTTCTTTGGGATTCGAGTCACAACATCATTAATTTCACTCTTATTCTCCTCCGTGTAATGAATAACCACTAAAATCAACACTAATTAAAAATCAGTCTAGAATTTTATTTCTTTTTAGATTCTTTACACCAACAATAGACTAGGACTAGCACTTTGGATTAGGCTGTGAGAATAAATATCCAAATCATTCAAGACAAACTTAACATCTTGCGATCGAGAGAGTAAAATTCAATTTTTTTATAAGCATAGCCGGGATCCCCCTCTCACATAGGGGTTACGCACGAGGTCATGTTCAAGAGAGAAACATATATTATCCCTCCGAGGTTTAATCATTTGTAGTAGTAAGAACGCATTTTGGGGGTTCTTCTTGAGGTCCAAATGTCTTCATTTGGTCTCGGTGCTTTGTGAATTCTGAATCTGTTCGGGGTCCTCTAGAGTTCTACCGATCCACTTATCCTTAGTTTTCTTCAAGGATTTCAAACTTGTTATCATACCCATACGTTTGGATTGGAATGTCGAATGTACTTACCCAGAGTTTGACTGCGAGTTGGTGTCCTTAATATCCATAATATTTAGGGTCCTTGCACAAGGTGACGGTGAAGGGAATTCTTCGTTGTACATGGAACATACATTGGTCAAACTCACTCGGGCTCCTTGGAGGGTAAATCCATGATTATTGTGTGGAAGCTTGCACCAAGGCGTAATTCTGTTAAGTAGGTTTCCAACGTAACTGATCCACCCTCTCATATCCTAGCCCCTTCTCAATTTGATCACGTGATGTTGGATTTCATCACCAACTAGTACGATCATTGAGAGAAGGTATTGTTTGCTTGTTGGTTCTTCTAGATTTTTAGCGAGTGTTGTTTATTTACTTAGTTTTTTTTCAAGATTGAGACTGTAGATGATAAAGGTCTTCGTAGATCACATAGGATGCAAGGGCTACCTTTGAAAGGCTATGAACCCTTAACTCCTAATTCACCTGAATATTTTTACCGTGAAGAGGTATAAAATCATTCGGATGTTAGGAGGGTTTCTACTCCTTTGTTAGAAAATAATGAAAGAGCCTTGGTTATGGTTGAGGAAGATCCCATTCCTCCTATTAACCCTGTGTAAAAAGTTCCTATCGAGCCACTCATTCTTCGATTGGACTCGTTAGGTAACGTCATAGAAGAAGAGTGTCCTCGTCTACCGCCAAGGCCATACACTGAGACACAGATGGAACAAACACAACAAGATTTTAATGATGAGTACACGACCCCTGTATGGTCTGATGAAATGGTAAATCCACAACAAATACCTATTCACTCCATATGGAGAACTCCATCGGGATGTGATCATTATGAAAAATTCAATTTTATTCGACCACCTCTTGACCCTCTTACCTCTGCTGGTGCCGAGGTAGGATCATCTTATCAGACTATTGACCATCCCATCGAACAAGTAGTCAATCCTATTGCTATGTTAGTACAAGTCCAAAGTAACACTAGAGTCGTAATGCCTAGTCATACACAAGGTACTGTGATGGTTACTCCTACCAGACCACCTCTTCAATCAAAAACTCCTTATGTTCCACAAAATCCTATTGGAACACCTATACATCACAAAATGCAAAACCCTTCCATACACGCTCACTCAACTACGGGACAAATCCTGACTGGGGGGAAACATACACTCAAATGCAAATCAAATCTCGACTGGGGGAAACCATCATCTAGCTTAGCCTCAGACTCTTGGGGGAAACCACCTTAAATGATACCCACCGGGCTACCCCCTTTATTGGTCAAACCCCAGCTGTCACTGCCATGGTTAAGGGACAACCCTCCTTTTACTGGAAACCCCCCACAATCCTGAGGACCACTCCAAGGAGGTTTGTTTCACCAACCTTATCAAGGAGGAGAATCATACTCTAACCCACAAGGAGGAGTACCAAATCCTAATCCTTTTGGATTATATTATGGACAACCTTTCCCGGGTGTCCCAAATCCCACTTGGGGTCCTCAAGGACAACAATCTTGTCCTCCCCAAGGGCCAAATTTTTACCCTCAACAAGGAAAAATTGTTTACCCCCCTCAAGGGAAAAATGTTTATCCACCTCAGCCTAATCAAATGACCTATCCTCCCATGGGTACAACATTTGTCCTCCCCAAAATCAACCGAGTTCCCCTCCTTTCATGAATGTTCCTAAAAAACAATCGAATCCTTCCTACACTGGCCAACAACAGTCATATACGATAGGGCCTATTGGTTACAATTATCCATCTCAACCATTTTATGACCCTATTGGTGTCCCCATGCAGCACCAGTATCATCCTCAGGTTAACCGACAACTACCATTCCTAGCCATGATGGATCTACCATATTTATCTCGGTTGACAAATGATCCCGTATTACATTTTTCTTTCTGGCCAGTAATTCCTGCTAAATTACCTTCTGACATCCCCAAATTTGATGGTAAGCTGGGCGAAGACCCGAACAACCATGTTATGATGTTTCATCTATGGTGTTCATCAAACTCACTAATGGATGATTCTATTCGGTTGTGTATTTTCCAGCATACACTCACGGGCTCAACAACCAAATGGTACATTGAAATCCAACGTGGTACTTTTCAAGATTTCAACTCCTCGGCCATGGATTTTCTCATGCATTTTCAATTACCCATTCATTATGAGACCGATACAAAAATACTGACTTTACTTCATCAAACTAACTTCGTACATATCTCTGATCACATTCATGAGTGGAGACGACGATTAAGGTTGATCAAAGCAACCATTCCTAACCAATTGTTGGCAGAATGGTTTATTAAATCTCTTTTACCCCCAATTTCTCGTGACGTCACCATGGGTGGTGTTTTAACTGAGGAGGAATCCATTGCTCGCGTTCAGTACTTGGATTTGGTTTATTCCCAATTTACTACGTTATATGAGTTAATTTTGAATGTTCCTCGCATGTCCACTGATCCATCCAAACCATATTTCACAACTCATGCAGATGGAATTATCAGTGTTGTCAAAACCCAATATTCATCACAGTTGACTGAGTCGTCTAATCGCTCTATTTATGCACCTGTTACCGGCTTGACCTCACTCTCCTCTGCCTCCCCCCCGACTCAAATATCTAAGGTGAATGCAGTTCAATCTGCTTCTCCACAACAATCTGGGGGAAAGAATAAAATGAAAAATAAACCCAAAAAGAACAATAATAATAATGAAAATCCAAAAACATCAACTCAACCACCTTCTCCTGAGAAACAGACACAACAAAAAATGAAATTTTCGTGTCTCATTTATGGTGATGATCATTACACCCAAGACTTTCCTCATCGCGATGAAGGTGCAAAAATTTTCAAAGGGAATTCCCAACCCGTTGTGTTGACAAAACCTTTTCCTCAACAACAGTACATGGTTGTGCAAGCCCCTACTCCTCCGACAGGGGGAAATCCCAATCATCCTCATAGTGAGGAAGCCTCATCGAGTGCCCATATTTATATGTTTAATGGGATTGATTTAACCACTCACACTACAACGTATGACATGCCGACTAAACCTGATAAAGAGAAGGTCACTAACTGTACTACATCAGATCCACCTCCCGCCACCATTACTCCACAATCCGGACCAATTCATATTGAGAAACCTACTTTCGACTCTATTTTATGCCATCCTAAGATCACTATTCAAAAATAAACTTTTAATACTAGTTCACATGCCACCCAAAACTACAACATCGTTGAATATTTGGCTCAAGCATTGTATTCTCTCGAATTTCTACAACATTGTCCAAGTCAATGTACACCACTCTTGGTCATCATCAGAGCGATTGATCCTGAGTCATCTAATAATATCACGTTTAACCTTGATAATTTCAAGTCACGACTTTATCACCAGCTTTCTTTTCAGATCGATGTTGTTGTCCATAACCAATGCATTCATCGCACCATACTGGATGAGGGAGATTCCACTTATGTCATGTTGTTAGCTTGTTGGAAAGGGTTGAAATAACCTACGCTTAATCAATCCCCTACAATGTTACGAGCATTCGATGGGAGAGGTTATAGTCCTCATGGACTCTTGCAGTCCTTAGTTGTTCAATTGGGAGGCAATACTATCTATGTCGATGTAGAGGTAATCGATTCTCCCCTCAATTACAACTTGTTGTTAGGAGGAAGTTGGTTTTATGCCATGACTTTCATCGCTTCATCGGTGTATCTATGTGTACAATTCCCCTATCAAGGTAAAATTATCACTATCGATCAGTTAGATTAATATACTCCYGACACTCGCAYTCCCACAACCAACAACATTCCTTTCTTGGGAGATACTAAGATCACTTAAGAAACTATAGGCATASGTCTTTTAAAAGACTCTTCCCTTATGGGTACCTTCCCTACACCACTTCTTCCCACCTTGCAACATATTTCCACAATCAATATGATCTCAACTATGGCATATCAATCTTACKAATCATCTGAKCCTTGGGTTGTTCCTAGTCCTTTGGAATTCGATGCACTAGGTGACACTATGCAACTTAGTCCTACTGAGGCTTCATACAATGCCATCCAGTCCGCCTCTCCCTCACTAGATGACCAACATCTATTGGCATCCAACACTTACTCATTGCCATCTTGGTTGGATTCCCTATCCTCTACTTTCAATTACATCCTACATATTTTTCCATTAGATGAATCCATTATGGAAATGATTAGTATTGAAGAGGTATTGTGGGATGATAACCATCATCGTTCATCTTTTCTCCCTAGTTTAGATGAAATTGAGAAATATATACACTCTATATTTCCTGATGGTGTTGTTGATTCTCCAAAATATCCCATACTTACCTAGGACAATACTTCTGAGGGGAATTTGGGAAAAATCTCTTCTATGATCGCTATCGACATCTCCATCAAAGAAGGTATCATGGAAAATGTTCATCTCGGTGCCAATTGTTTTCCCAAGGAAGTGGAATATTATATCATTTTGTTCAAATAATTTCGCGACATCTTCGCTTGGAGTTATGAAGAGATGTTAGGGATCAATCCATCTATCGTTGTGCATGAGATAAAAACTTACCCAGGTGTTAAACCTGTACGACAAAAACTTCACCCGATTCATCCTAAGAAAACCACAACTATAAAGGTAGAAGTTGAAAAATTGTTGAAGTCTGGTTTTATTTATCCTGTCCCCTTGACGGAATGAGTTTCTAACATCATTCTGGTCACTAAGAAACAAGGGATCATTCATGTTTGCGTTGATTATAGGGATATCAATAAGTCTTGTCCCAAAGAAAATTACCCTACACCCTTTATCGACCAAATCATCAATAATTACACTGTCAATGCTATATTTTCCTTCATGGATGGTTTCTTAGGGTATAACCAGATCGATATTCTACTAGTTGGTCAACATAAGAAAACCTTCATCTACCCTTGGGGGAAGTTCTCTTATCGGAAGCTACCCTTTGTTTTTAAAAATGTTGGAGCTACTTTCTAACGGGCCATGTCATATGTTTTCCATGATATCAAACATATTGTGGAACCTTACTTTGTTGACTTACCCGCTCATGCGTCCCATCGACGAGACCATATTGGTCACTCACGAGCCATTTTTCTTTGATGTCGGTTTTACCATATCCGTTTGAACCCCCACAAATGCATCTTCATTTTCGAATCAAGTCGACTCCTCAGATTTTTCGTCTCCAAATATGGGATTAGGGTGGATCCCTTAAAAGTAAAAACTATTCTAGCTTTACCCCCTCCCAACAATATAACCCAACTACAAATTTTGCAAGGAAAAGCAAACGTTCTTCGTCGTTTCATCTGTAATTATGCCAAACTCACTAAAGGATTTATGAGATTGTTCTAGAAAGACACCCCTTTCATCTGGGATGACACTACTCAATGCTCTTTTGATTCTCTTAAGCATGCCTTAACACACACACCTCTCTTTCACCCCATAGATTATGCACGAGACTATATCCTTTATTTGGTTGCCTCTACTTCCACTGTTGCTATGGTGTTAGTTCAAGAGGATCCTAATGGTGAAGAACATGTGATCTACTATATGAGTAAGAGTCTATATGGTCCCGAGCTCTGATATTCACATGTTGAAAAGTTGGCTCTGGTTGCAGTCATTGTCCTCCAGAGATTTCACCACTACATCCTGTTACACACTACCACAGTCATCACAGACTCAAACCCAATGTACCATATCTTAACACGCCAAGTCCTTGGGGGAAAATATTCCAAATGGATTATTATTCTTCAAGAATTTGATCTCGAGTTTTCCAAATCAAAAGCTAAAAAATTGTTGGTTTTTGCGGAACTAATATGCGATCTTCCCTATATTGATAAGGATACTGAGCCCAATAATTCTCTTCCTGACAAATACATGTTCCTCATTAGCACATCCGACCCTTGGTATGGAGATATTATTCTCTATATCCAAACCCAACATTTCTAGCCCAATATTTCATGTGACGAACGTTGTCGTATCCACCACCATTCTAAATGTTACCTTATCATCAATGACACTTTGTACCACTGTGGTATTGACACTATCCTAAGACGTTGTTTAACCCATGATAAGGTTGAACGGGTTTTTAATGACCGTCACCTTGGATCTTGTGGTGGTCATCTTTCTGAGATGGATACAACCCAGAAAAGCTTACGTGCCGATTATTTTTGGCCCTCTATCTTCAAATATTGTATCGAGGTCATCAAAAGATGCCCACCCTGTCAAGTTTTTTAGAAAAAGGCATGTACCCACCCTACTCTGCTACCTCCCATTGTTGTCATCGGCCCCTTTTCCAAATGGAGCATATATTTTATGCACTGTAATCCTACCTCATCCGGGGGGCACGGTTATATCATCATTTTAGTTGATTATATCCCTAAATTGGCTGAGGCTATGCCTAAATTTATTAACGATGGTTGTACTGCAAAACTCTTTTTTTTTAACCACATCATCACTCGCTTTGGTGTCCCACAAGCCATTTCCACTGATCATGGCTCACATTTCCAAAACCAGATGATCATTGAGTTTCACGTCAAGTTGGGTTTCCTCCATGAAAAATCATCTCCCTACTATCCTCAAGAAAACAGACAAGTTGAAGCTATCAACAAATTCCTAAAGACCATGCTCCAATAGATGGTGGGGACAAACAAAACCTCTTAGAACCTGCAACTTTTCTCTGTTCTCTGGGCCTACCACACTTCAGTGAAAACTACAACTGGATTCACTCCATTCCAGTTGGTATATGGCATAGAAGCGATGTTACCAATCGAGTGTGAGATCCCTTTGTTGAAACTCACCGTGGAACTCCTCCCTCATACCTTTGCTGAAGAGAAATGATTCATTTATTTAACCAAGTTGGAAGAAAAATGTTGTGATTCTTCTCTCATTAAAGAGACATATAAAAAACCAATGAAGAGTCAATATGCCAAATCCGTTCAACCCCGTTCTTTTTCAAAAGGAGACTTAGTCCTAGTTTATGACCCAAATCACAATAAGTTGAGGACAATAAAGATAGAACCTTTGTGGCATGGACCTTATATCGTAAAACATGTATTACATAGAGGTGCCTACGATTTAGTCGACTACGATGGAATATCTCTCGGTGAACCCATAAATGGGATTTACCTCAAGAAGTAATATGCATAGAACATATGACATGTGTGCTTTGTACACTATTCTACTATATAGTTTTTATTTTTTGTGTCTTTTCTCTTGCATGTATGAGTTTTGTCTTAGCTGTTTATACTTTGTCTTGTGATTGCATGCGCATATGACATCTCTCGTTCCCATCTTTGTTGGGTTTGCGGATGGCGCTATTCAACACATCCAAAACATTTATTTTTCATCTTGGGTCTTTTACCACTCTGGTAAGTTGGTGACTTCAAGAGGAATTTCCCTGGGATTGAAAACCAATAACATGGAATAATATTATGCCGTCATCAAACTCTTAAG
>SNQJ01S0193628.1:6720-17732 GCA_010110895.2 Picea sitchensis
ATATATATATATATATATATATATATTTCTATTCTGGTATTTACTCGAAAATTTCGTTTGGTATTTGTAAAATTTAAATATTCATTATGCGAATATATATACATGTATATAAATATCTATAGATATGGTATAGGTTATGCTTGTCACGGTAATACTTTTGTTCTGTTTAGATTCACTGCAACCTAGAACAGCATACACAGACATTTCATGTAGATTTGTACTTAAGGTTATTCGACCTGTAGCAATCTATAATAAATTTTTATGCATGCTTATACTTGAATCTACATTTATACTTACACCAAAATATACCAAATATCAACAACAGATCAAACTGATATTTTCTTTCCTATTGCGGTTTAGAGAGTACATCACATGAATAAGAAATTTTCACACATTCATCAGCAGTTAACACACACAATATCTTTCTTAACTCTACTCAATGAATAAATTCAAATTGTAAAGGCTTATTCTACAATTCATTTCATTCTACCAGCCATTAACCAATAAAACAATTCAACAAGGAATAAGTAGATGTACATATCTGAACAAGGTGCTGGGACAACAAATGGAACAACTAAGTTCCACCCAACCATAGAACAGAGAATCCAATATACTTGCTCTGCTCACCCCCTAGCCTGACCATGAGTCCATAAGGGCGAACTCCAATGCTCCTACTTAAGGTATCTTCCACTTTGTTTTCCTTACCCTTCATGTGTCTTACCTCAAAATAGAATTTGCTCAAGAAGGCCAGCCATCTTGCTTTCCTTGCATTAAGATCTGGTTGACTAAACAAGAATTTCACACCACTGTTATCAGTTATAACATAAATTTTCTACCCATTATATAGTGTCGCCACATTTTTAACGCATTGATTATAGCTGCTAATTCCAAGTCGTGAGTGGCATAGTTTCGTTCATGCTCTTTTAGTTTTCATGACTCGTAAAAAATAACGTGCCCTTATTGAGTTAGGAAACCTCCCAAACCTTCTCTGCTCGCATCCACGCAAACTTTGAAGTCTTTATCCGAGTCTCCTACCCTTAAAATGGGTGCGGTTGTTAACAGTTCCTTTAACTTATTAAAACTGTCCTGACATTTCTGCGACCAAATAAACTTGGTTCCCTTTCTCTGTAGCGATGTTATAGGGTATGCAATCTTATATAATCCTTCTATAAATCTGTGGTAGTACCCAGTGATTCCCATGAATGACCGGATATCCGCTACATCCTTAGGGATAGGCCATTCCATGATGGCTCTTATCTTCTCTGGGTCGACTACAATACCCTCTTCAGATATTACATGTCCTAGGTATTGTATTTTCTTTTGGTAAAAGTCACATTTGTCAAATTTTGCATATAGATTTTGTTTTCTTAATGTCTGCAATACTATCCTTAGATGTTCTTCGTGTTCTTCTTCCATTTTTGAATACACTAGAATGTCGTCAATAAACACCAAAAAAAACTTATCCAAACACTAACTAAAAATGCTATTCATTAAACACATAAATGTTATCGGTGTGTTAGTGAGACCAAACGGTATAACAGCAAATTCATAATGTCCATATCTCGTTCTGAACATTGTTTTACTTATGTCTTCATCCTTTATTCTAACCTGGTGATAACCAGACCTTAAATCCAACTTAGAAAAAATATGTGCCCCTCCCACTTGATCAAACAGATCATTGATTATGGGTAGGGGATATTTGTTCTTAACAGTCATTTTGTTTAACTGTCTATAATCAGTGCATATTCTTAGAGTTTTGTCTTTCTTTTTAACAAAAAGGATTGGTGTTCCCCACGGTGAGATGCTTGGTCTGATGTATTCCTTGTCCAACACTTCTTGTAGTTGAATTTTTAACTCTATTAATTCGGTTAAACTCATTTTGTAGGGTGCCTTAGATATAGGGGTTGATCCATGCAGCAGATCAATAGAGAAGTCTATCTCTCTGCTTGGGGGCAGTTCAGGTATTTTGTCTACAAACAAATCTCTAAATTCATGTAAGATGGTAAAATCTTCTAGGCTAGGTTTATTTTCTTTTTCCAACAGATTTGTCACTTGGATAGCATAAATATGACAATCTTTACTCATGCACTTCTTAAACTGCATTGTTGAAATCTGCCTAACTGAGACTAGTTTTGTATGCCTTGTATTGTCCTAACAGTTTTGTTTCCATCTCTTTAATTAAGTGATTTTTCATAACAATCCAAAATTGCTTTATCCTTATGTAACCAATCCATTCCAATAATTATATCGTAATATCCTAATGGTAGAATATTCAGATTTAGCTTTTTGTTTTGACCACCTAAACTGAGTTCACAATCAGAAATGAAATCTGTTACTTTTCTTTTTGTTCCTGTTGCTAGTTGTACTAACCAAGATTTTTTATGCTTTACTTTCTTAAGCATGTTTGTATCCACCACACCAAAAGAAACATAACTCAAAGTAGCTCCCAAATCAATCAAAACCGAAATACGATTATTATTAACTTTACCTTCAATTTCCACTACAGTGGACTGGTGATCAGCTTGTCGGCCATCCACAGCTGCATTGATTTTTTGTAAGTTTATTCCCACATCTCCCACTATAGAGGCCTCTTGCAGGTTATGAACTATGGTCCTTGTTGCATAAGTTAAACGTGGATAGTTCCTCCTTATGTGAGGTTCTCCACATTCCCGGGATTTTAACGGTTCTCTGGGGATGACCCCAAACTTCTTGGTTCCCAGATTAACTGGTCTACCACCCCCTTGGGTTTTCTGGTTATTGGAGTGGAAATATTTTCTTGGGAAATTCTTTGTTGCATTCCAGAAAGGGGTCGGTTGATAGCCCTTCTTCTACTGGTTCATTATGTCTTGTTTCTTGTCTTTCCAAGCCTTTGGAAGTTCAAACCGTTGTTTGTATTGATCATAACACATTCGGGCCTTTCTAAAAACTTTTCTTAAGGTATTGGGGTTGTCAAAATCGATTATGTCCTTATAGGACTGTGGTAAGCATCTTAGGAACCATTGGATTTTTACTTTGTATTCCCGGATATAAGGCACGAACCTTAATAATTCCATGAATTTGTTTATCAGGTCATCCATAGTAATTTGATCGAGTCATAGCTCATAAAACTCTTTGGTCTTTCTTTCATAGTAACTTTCTGATAAATATTGTTTCTTAACGTATTTCTTGAAATCTGACTACTCCATCTGTTTTTCCTTTAATTCCTTGGCCAACTTCAGGTCCTGCCACCATATACTTGCCTTTCCTTTCAGGTTATAAATGGCCATTCTGACCTTCATGTTGTTGGAATAATTGTAAATCTGGAAATACTTTTTTATGTCCAATAACCATGCTTCAACCTTCTCGCCTATCCTGGATTCCCCATCAAAGGTGGACAGTTTGATTTTCTTAAATTCACCTTCCAGTTAGTCCACCTGTTTCCTCTTTCTTCCTGTGGTTGTTTTATTTTCTGATGATGGTGTGCCTTCAGAAGAATTGTTCTCATTTTCTACTTCAGGACCAGAATTTTTGGAGGCTCCTTTGTTGACCTCTTCTTCCTCTTTGTTATCTTTTGGGCTCTTATTTGTTACTATGCTATGTAGCAGTACTTAATTTATTTCCTGTTAGTCTTCTTGTGCCTTTTTCAATTTCTCATTGTCTACCTTGAAATCTTGCAATTCCACAATAAGGTTCCTCATGGTTTCCATAACCTAGGTGGCGAAACTTCTTCATTGTTCTGCCCAGGATATCCAGGAGGTCCTTGATCGAGATTCTCCTAAAGTCTGATCTCCTCTTCATTCTTTGCTGCCATTATCACAACAGAAATAAAAATTGTATGTTTGTAACAGTAAGCATTTGTTATTTTTTTCATCAAACAGAAAAGCATGTACTAAACAAAAAAAATTGGCCATGTTTAAGGTCCTAGTGTTGTAACCTTTGCTCTGATACCATATGTAATGTTTCCCAAATTTACCAATAAAAAAAAAAATTCTTAGGGACATTAAATCTCCTTCCTCTTCAAACGACTTATTTCAAAAGCCATGAATTTATTATAAGTAGGTAGTTTTCAACACTATTACTTTCGCAAGGTTTATGTTTACCAATTTATTGATACAACTAACTGCCATTATAAAATATTTTATCTTTGAGTTATTTCATGTTGCACAATAATCACATATATAATGGTTAAGAGGGTAGCTTCGTTATACCCTAGTCTCTCAGATTATTAGCATTTCCAATATAAGTATAAAGGTTAGTAAAACTCCACTAATGATATATTATCTCCATATCTAAACATTGACATTTATATATAATAAAGCACCACTATCATTGTAATCCTTCCCATATATATATATATATATATATATGCATTAATNATATATATATATATATATATATATATGCATTAATGTTTATAATATTTAGGCCCCTTATCATTATACCCATTCCTCGGCATAAACATTTAACGTTTATAATGTAAAACCCCATCAACATTTCAACCATATATAGGCATGTACGTTACTTATACAATAAAGGACCTATATGAATTTGGGTTCTAGAAAAAGCATACACCTTTATCGAAATATCACAGGCCTTAATATAATGGCGGCTTTATGTTTTGTTTTAACTGTCTAAGTAATAGACTTTGTGAGAAAGGTTATGGTTAAACTTCCGACCATTATTAAAACAGTATTGCAATCGGTTGACAGTTTGACATTGTTGAGGGGCCCAATGATAACAATCATCCTTCCCAAATTCATTAACACTAACGAACTAGATGGTCACACCTTAACTGAACAAGATACTAGGCTTGACAACTGAATATAGTCATTCCCTAATTGAGTTGTCCTCCCTCGCAATAACTTGGTATGAAGTCGAATGAGGGATTTGTTAGACCTCGAATTAAAACCTATGTTGAGTCTATTAATGGTGACCTACAAGGGTACCTCCCGAGGTCTATTGTTCATCCACCGTGTCCAATGCCAGACATGCCACCTCCCTCTTGTCACATGGAAAGGTACAGTATTCATAACTACCACTATTACTCCGCTTAGAAAAGGGTTTCTAGGGTTATTGTTTCATCCTCCTTTGGCTCTGTCTCTTTTGCTAAAATGCTCCAGTGCTACCCTGTGCCTCTTTTCTGTGAGGAAGATCGACAACATGGAGGTCCCTACTCGGCGTAAAGCAATAAATGGCTACACGACCGCCTGGTAAGTCCATAACAGACTTTAACGCTTAATTTACCTATAGTGTAGTGATAGTTTTCGGAAAGGGTTAATAGCAATTGTGATTTTCTTTGCAACTAAACTCAGAAGTATTCCCTCCATGCTCTGTGTGCAATATATTCCTAGTTTGTAGCAGTTTAATATACCATGAGTGTGACCACCTTCCAACGAAATTTCCATTAGTTGTTGGCCCGAAACTTGTACAGGTGACTTCCTCTTCCTTGTTCTATTGTTGATGGTAAAAATTTAGGGGTTTGTTTTCCAGAAGTTATGATGTGACCAAGCTCACCTCAACTGTGTGCAGCATACCTATCGTCGATATTTTTGTGGTTAAAATCTTGTGCAGTTTTCTACAGTGTTCCTTAAACCCTCTTGTGGCGTACTGTATGTATGTCATTATTCTCTATGTAATATGTTTTGTATATCTATTACCTTCTCAAGGAGGCGAGGATGGCATGAATAACCAAACCCTCAGTTCTTAAATTTGTGACAGTGCCTTCCTAGACTTACTATAATTCATTTCGTTTTAAATCCACAGCGTAAATTTATAAAGGAAAAATCCCATGTGGTTTGTAACGAGATTCTTCCTTGCCATAGTGTGCGCATGTAGTATCATGACTATAGTATCCATTCTATTAATTCCTCGCATAATTTATACAGGAAAGGTCAAATTCATAAGACCTCACTTGATTTAAATAACTTACTTCCCCGAGTATATATTTCGGGTATAGAATTTTCCCTAAATTCTTTGCTCCTGAATTGTGGTTGTGGTGTTTATTTGTACTTCCTCCACATAAGAAAAAGGTAATTTAATTATCATTATCTGCGATAAAGTTAGTCGATTCAAAAATGTAATCTGGGTTATGTTTTATACTCAAGTTCTTGTCTGTGTTTTATTCATCATCAATTTGTAAATTTAAAAGTTATGATACCAGTGTTCCGCGACTCTATCTAAAATTATGAATTGGGAAATAACACCTATGTTTGACATCCATTGTACTATGTGAACTCTTTATCATTCTGGTTATCAAAATCTTAGATATTTAGAAGAGTTCTTCTTGCTTATTTGTATTATGGAATGCCTGATTAACTCTTTTGGTTACCCTAATATAATGATGGGACCCCTATTTTACTTGCAAGGGTACCCATCAGATAATTCTGAGTCCACTTCTCCCCTTCATCCCTGTGGACAATTTTCTCAGCAACGCCAATCAGAATGCACCTGCGCCAACCTCAAGCTAAGTTTTTGTTCGTGTATTAAATCTGAAATGTTTTAATTTCATAAATTTGTCCTGAACATTACTCTATCTTCAATATTTAATTTTCGTTGATTTGTTTCATAACTTTGTTTACTAATATTCTTGATCTTTCCCTTGCAGGACTTAAACATTTCACAGTCAACAGATCCAGACATCGCCTTGCTCGAAAAAGGTATTCGAGTTCTGATTCTAGTGTTTTTAGTTCAGAATATTCAAGTTTGGTTTTCAAGTGGTATTGGGTCCTTACCCAAGTTGTTCTGTTGTAAATATTTGGATAAAAAATACTATGGATATACAGATCATTTATTAGCTTATTATAAATGAATGCACAGATTTTCCTACAATCCAATGAATACTGTTACATATTGAGCATTCTCTGTAATATGTGTTATATAACATTGAAACTTCATTTATAGTTTTATTGTTGTATAAATGAACTGTAAATTTCTTATGCCTTTGGTATAGTCTTATCGATGGAATTTTACTTGAAAACTCATGTGGTCCAAGCATCGAAATATTTTTGTGTATTAGATGTTTATGTAGCTCTGAAAATCTGTATAGGCAACAACATATGTGTGTGTGTGTGTGTGTGTGTGTGTATATATATATATATATATATATATATATATATTCTGGTATTTACTCCAAATTTTCGTTTGGTATTTGTAAAATTTAAATATTCCTTATGCGAATATATATACATGTATATAAATATCTATAGATATGGTATAGGTTATGCTTGTCACGGTAATACTTTTGTTCTGTTTAGATTCATTGCAACCTATAACAGCATACACAGGCATTTCCTGTAGATTTGTACTTAAGGTTATTTGACCTGTAGCAATCTGTAATAAATTTTTATGCATGCTTATACCTGAATCTGCATTTATACTTATACCAAAATATACCAAATATCAACAACAGATCGAACTGATATTTTCTTTCCTATTGCGGTTCAGAGAGTACATCACATGAATAAGAAATTTTCACACATTCATCAGCAGTTAACACACACAATAGCTTTCTTAACTCTACTCAATGAATAAATTCAAACTGTAAAGGCTTATTCTACAATTCATTTCATTCTACCAGCCATTAACTAATAAAACAATTCAACAAGGAATAAGTAGATGTACATATTTGAACAAGGTGTTGGGACAACAAATGGAACAGCCAAGTTCCACCTAACCATAGAACAGAGAAGCCAATCTACTTGCTTTGTTCACACCCTAGCCTGACCATGTTTCCATAAGGGAGAACTCGAATGCTCCTCCTTCGCTATAGTCCTCTTTCAGATCAGAAATTCCCATTTCCTAACACTCAGAACAATGTTCATAACAACAAGTGATCTCCTTTCTCCATCATACTAAGAAGTGTCCTGCCTCCTCCCATATGTTGTATATGCAAAAGCATCTAGTGCCTAGGTCTTTTCTCCCTTTGGTAATTTTCCCAACTTTACAAATCCTTGATTTTAAAGGGCTTCTAATGTCCAAATTCCTCATTTGCGACTTGTAAAATTTAGCCCTGAGGTAGTTCAAGTCTGTTCTCCACTCATGGAGTCATGGTCAGTTGATTTCAACCTGGTTGTTCCATTTTTCCTTCAACAATTAATATAAAAATATTTGTCTCTTACAAGTGTCATAGTCAAAAAGTTGGTTGGGAAAATCAAATCTTTTTCCAACAGTCACAATAATTAATTAAAATTAATCAAATTCCAAATCTGGAATTGTCATAAATGACAATAATTTTCCAAATTTGAATTTGCCAAAAACGAAAATAAATTCCTAAGTGCATACAGACTTTAATAATTAAATATTTTTTGGGATATTACACTTAGTCTAAAAAACAGAAATATTTTTCACATATCAAGTGACTTGGATGTCTCAGGAGTTGGACCATATTCCCTCATGAAAACTACATTGTTTCATAGTACATGCGCTTTTCGATTCGATTTTCGACCAAGAGTTATAGACTATTAGATTGAACAAGAGAATAAATGAGCCTGAGGACACACTGACTCCCAAGCCACTCTTTTCAAATCGATTGGAAATACTGCCAACAGAGAAGGATCTTCCAAGTACTCATGAAACCTCAAATCCAATCACTAAAGACCTTCAATTGCTAACTAGAATCAAAGGCTATGTTGCTAAAAAATTTAACAAAATACTAGACATAATTAGATAGCATGGGATATCAATCTCAATCTACATAATATTTCAAAAAGGATTACAAATTTTACTGAACATTTGTGAAGATATTTGGAGCATGATCAGGCTTATTATAAAAATGAAGTAAGTACTTTCATCACACAAGTCACTGGTACATGAATGAGTATCAAAGAATCACGAACAAATGTAAGAGGAGATGCTACTTTAAAAACAATTTCTACTATTAAGGAATTGCAGGGCCCAAATTTTTTAGGAATTCAACCATAATCACCAAAGAAGAGCTTGATAGAGAGTTAGAAACAACAAAAACCTCATTGGCTAATGAATTTGATAGTCTCAAGGAATTTGTTGATGAGGGACTGAAACAATGGCTTTTTACATTTGTCAATAACAATGAATACCACCTCTCATTCATTGACCAAGTCCAACTCAAATGCAAATAAGTGGAGTAGATTTTTTCTCTTTGAGTTAAGTAAGAAATAGCCAACGACCCAATCAAAGGATATATTGATGATTGGCTCAAGACTTGGAATATATTGTCAACCCATAATAAGTGCCAGAGACAGTTCAACTATAGTCAGAATAAACATCTCTTATAAAGTGAGATGCTTACCTACAACACACAAACAAAAACAACAAAACACTTCCTTCTTGGTAAGTAGTCAAGAAAGCATTTCATATTTTCTTACTCTTATTTTATTTCATCACTTGGTAATGCCACAAAGTTGCTTGTTCTATGTTTTTTCATAACCTAACACCCATTTTTTACTATCTTTGTTTCTTTGTTCTAGGTCTTTCTTCTACTTTATGGTCCATGAGAGCCCCAATCCCAATTCATTTGGACAAGTGCCTTCACTTTTTAGAGACCTTACTTAAAAGACAATTGTATATTTTTTGAACTTGCCAAAGGATTTTTTTGTCATTTACAAAGATTATTGAAAAGACAATTGTATATTGTTTTACATTGTCAAGGTATTGTTTTGGAATACATAGTTGTTGATTTTCCATAATTTTACTTTCAGACAGAATTTTCAATCCTATGTTCACTCTCTATCATTTTTCAATGAAATATTGTGTTCTATACATGTGTAGCTATTGACTTTCATTACACTAAATGATGTTCTTACCTCTATTCTATGTTTAGTAAAGTTAGTATCATATTGTAAAAACACAATAAAACAGTGTTTGGTCCTTTCTCACACCTTTCTTTCCTCGTCTCTGTTAACTTAACCAATGTCGTCAGTTGTCAGGTATTTTTTTAATTCTAAACATGATCAAAATTTATGGTTCTAGATTTCATTGTTTTAAGTTCAAATTCTTTATCATTTTTCAATGAAATAGTCAGTTTTGTGCATACATAGCAATTGAATTTCATTCCACGAAATGATATTTTGGCGTTTATGCAATGATTAGCAAATTTTGTATCATATTGTAAAAACTGAATAACAATGTCAGGTCCTTTCTCAAGCCTTTCTTTCATTGTCTATGTTTACTTAACCAAGGTGCTCCATTGTCAAGTTTTGTTTTAATTCTAACCATGATAAGAATTTATGGTTCTAGATTTAATTGTTTTAAGTTAGAAGTTTTAGTATTACTCTAATTTTGGATTGTCCATCTTTTCAGTTATATGCAGCTGGTCTTCTCTGAGCTTTGGTTAAAGAAGCAAGTGTATCGGTAACCAATTTGTGATATCATATTATCAATTTCAACATTGTGCACAAGGAACTTTGACTATCCACGAAAATATACCATTTTTTATTTCCTGAAAACATAAGTTGCTCACACTTTACATTGTTTCCCGCACATCGTAAAATATGCATGCTTTTCATTGTTCACTCCACAAATCCACTTCGATACATGTTACATTGCTTCTTCTACATATTTACCTCTAAATACTTCTTTTTACTAAGTTCTATGCCAGATGTTTTTTTTAATATATAATAAACATTGTTACTTGAAATAAATTCAGTTCAACAATATTTTTTAAGTTGAACAAATGCATAAAATCATTTTGTTTACTTTATATACCTATATTTTATAATAAACATTGTTACTTAAGATAAATACAAGTTTCAAGAGTTAGTCTTGGAAACTTAGAAAATGAGATTGCCATCAATTACTCAATTATCATGCAAATTACATCGTTGGTCAGAATCAATGTTATTGAACTATTGGAAGTATGAAGTTGTAAAGTGCAGGAAATCTAGAGGATGGGAAACATGAATCATCAGCACAAGGGTTAAATTATGTTAGATGTGTGGCGCATATGCCTATGTAGACTCCTAGAAGATACGGTTGTGTGGATGAGATGTCTGTGTCGAAGTTATATCTTTGTTGAAGATATATATGTTAAACACTTCACTTATTTACAATTTTTTCTT
>SNQJ01S0193629.1:0-17732 GCA_010110895.2 Picea sitchensis
AAAATTAGTAATAAATTGAAAAATAATTTAACATATATATTTAGTTGTAATAATTTTTAAATAATTATGAATAAAATTTAAATAAAAAAACTTTTACAATAAAAGTACTTAACCAAAAAAACAACACATAAAAAAGATTCTAAGATCATACTTAGTACATAATATACCTACATCATTTCTATTATTAAAGTTGTCAATATTAAATAATTTATTACATTTAATATACTTACCTTTTTCGCCTCGATGTGCCTCTGACGGTGTCATGCGTCCACGCATGAAACCACGGTAGTTTT
The DNA here is from genome assembly GCA_010110895.2 of Picea sitchensis. Lineage (NCBI taxonomy): Eukaryota > Viridiplantae > Streptophyta > Pinopsida > Pinales > Pinaceae > Picea > Picea sitchensis. The sequence goes on from SNQJ01S0193629.1 coordinate 294, forward strand.
CCTGACCCATCTTCGAAAGATTATCTCTCACGCTATTTCACCGCCTGATATGGGTCTGGGCCGTTGATCTGGGCCGCTTCAAGATCTACGGTCTACCAACTCCTACCTTTCACACTTCCACTATATATTTCCATATACCGCCATAAGTGACCTTATCCTCCAAATTATCATGCTTCAATAGCGATGTAGCTCTTCGCATAATTTTTGAGAGTTGGATCCTATCTGAAAATTGTTAGGGTGATAACACTACCCACTAAAGGGGTTAGGTAGGTTAGGTCCCTAACACTAGCCAAGTGAACCAGAAGAACTAGAGGAAGGGGAACACCTCTTTCACTCACAGATGTGGGTAAAGGAGGCTCCGCTTCATTTCATTCTTGATAGCGGAAGTCAGAAGAACATGATCTTAGTAGAGGTCATCAAGCGGTTGGACCTGCCGACGACACTACACTTGCAACCCTACACCATTGATTGGATTCACCAAGGAAGAGATCTCCAAGTCAACCAACAATGTCATCTTCCCTATGGAGTAAATCCCTTCAAAGATGAGGTATTGTGTGATATTTCTCCCCTTGAAGTTTGTGATGTTCTCTTAGGATAACCATATTTGTGGAAGCAACAAGTTGTTTATGATTCTAGACCCCGCAATGTTATTATTACTTTGAGTAGACAATTGTATAGGATACCAAAGGTAGCGTCGCATACCTCTATTTCTTTAATCTTTGATAAGAAATGCAGTAAGGTCATTTCAAAGACTGGGAAGTTTGTCTTCTTTGTGATCCATGGTCATAGAAAGTAGAAGGTCGTCGCCACATTTGTGGCCTCTACATAGAGCCTCTCTTTGCAATGAAAGTAAGTTGATGGGATCATGGAAGAGTACAGAGACATATTCTCCTCACCCACCAGGGTACCGACGCACTGCCAAGTCAAGCATCCAAATGATCTAACCCCTGGTGCACCTCTACCTAATGGACCAGTTTATCATCGCTCGCTAATGGAAAATGATGAAATCAGTGTCATATCCAAGAGATGCTTCAAAAGGGGCACATAAGACCCAACTCCTCTCCTTGTGAAAGCTCAATTGTACTAGTACAGAAGAAATACGGGACCTAGAGACTCTACATTGATTACATAGTATTAAATAAAATCACAGTCAGGAACTGGTACCCAATTCACCAAATTGATGACCTTCTTGACCAAATCAAGGGGAAAAGTTATTCAGTAATATTAACCTAAATTCTGGCTACCACCAGTTTCCAATCGAGCAACTGATGTATGGAAGATAGATTTCAAATCTAAAGAAGGTCTCTTTGAATGGACGGTCATGCCCTTTGTCTTAACAAATGCACCAACCACTTTCACAAGGTTGATGGATCATGTATTGAGACCCTTCACCAACTCTTTTGTGGTGGTATATTTGGATGACATCCTCATCTTCAACAAAAATTGGTAGGAGCACATGAAACATGTTCAACAGGTTTTGAGCACTCTGCAACATCACAAGTTGTATGCCAACTTGGAAAAATGCTCCTTTTCCATGAACATTAACCAGCCCCGACCACACTAACCAAGCTTCAGATATTCTTGGGGCTTGCCAACTTCTACTGATGGTTCATGTTCGAATTCTCCCATATTGCACCTCGGCCAAGTGACCAAGGGTGGTGGTAGGGAAAATTTCACGTGGGGGAAGGCACACCAACGCGCATTTGATAATCTAAAGCATCACTTGTGCTCAAATCCATTACTCTATTTACCTGATCTGCAACAACCATTCAATATTGAGACTGATGCATCCGACTATGTTGTAGGCACAGTTCTCACTTGACACGGTCATCTCGTAGCATACCATAGTGAGACACTCTCAGATACTGTCCAAAAATACCCCACCTATGACAAGTAAATGTATTCCATTGTACAATCTTGTCGTCAATGGAAACATTACATTCTGGGAAAGGATACAATCATCCACACTGATCACAAGCCTTTGCAGTTCATACAAACATAGGGTAAGTTGCAGAATGACCACCATCATAAGTGGTCCACATAAATGAAACAGTTCCATCTCAACATCAAGTATAAGACATGCAACACAAATCGTTTCATTGACTGCCTTAGTCAACCTCCCATGGCTTCAGTCACCACCATGCTCCATTCCTATGGGCATGAGGCATCTGAGTGGCCCTAAATTTATCAGCAAAATCCAGACTTCGCCACCACAAATCATCTCTTGGGTACAAGCCCGAATGTCACCTATTTTCAAATTCAACACAAACTTCTATGACATCTAGGTCATCTCTGTGTTCCTGTAAGAGAGCATGCAAAGATGATTTGGGAGGTTCACTACAGTTATATGGAAAGACATTTTTGCATGGAGAAAACTATGGTAGTTCTATAGAAACATTTTTATTGGACAAAACTTTGACAAGGCGTTAGCAAGTATATCATATCTTGCACCATATGTGCCATTTCCAAGCCAGCCATCAAGAAGAAAGGATTATACACCCATCTTAATACTCTTGAGAGGGCTTGGGAATCCATCTCGATGGATTACATGTATGCCCTTCCATCCACCAAGCAAGGCAATGATTGTGTATTTGTGGTGGTTGATCAATTTTTGAAGATATCCATTCTCACAGCCTGGAAGAAGAGCATCACAATGAGAGATACTACCAAGATTTTATTCGAATGAGTGTGGCTCCATTTTGGGATACCACAAACCATCATATCTAATTAGGACAACGGGTTCCTCAACACATTTTGATTGAGTCTATGGTCATTGTTGGACATCAAGCTCACTAAATCCACTACCTTCCACCCTCAAATCGATGGCTAAACAAAGGTCGTCAATCAGATGATTTTGCACATCCTGCACATGTATAACTCTAAGCATATGTGTACATGGGATGAGAGTCCTCCCTATGTTCAACACAACTACAAAATGGCTCTCCATAGCTCCACCAACCATATACCCTTTCAGGTGGGGATGGGATTCTAACCCTTGGGTCCCATTGATATTGCACTACCTCTTTCAACAACATAGAAAAATTCTTCCCATGTTCAGTCTGAGGCCAAAAAATCCACCACATTCATTGAGTGGATTCAACACATCCACCAACAGGTCCATGAGATTTTGCAGAAAGCCAATGCTAAGTACAAGCAACGCCATGATCAACACCGAGTACCGCACAAGTTTAAGGCGGGAGACAAGTTCAGGTTACATTTTCAAAAATATCACTTTACATGGTCCCATCAGAATCTCCATCCAATTCTCTATGGGCCTTACACAATCACCAAGGTTGTGGGTAGAAATGCTTTTGATCTCAACACTCCACCATTCCTTGGCTTGTACCCGGTGTTCAATGTGGACCTCCTTTGACCATATTTTCCATCATTATTGGACACCTCAGATATCGCAGAACAACTGGCACCAACAAAGCTCAACCTTGACTGCATGGAATAAAAATCCACTGATCAGATAGTGGACACATAGGTTAAGGGCACCCGTCAGTAGAGGATCCAACTTTATTGGGTTGTCAAGGCAGGGAAGCACCTACACCAAGGAAAGTGTCTCACCTGAGGCCAAATTTAGTAGAATTTTACTCACCTGATGGGGGCACTCAATGTAATGGAGATCATTACTTCCTAAGGGGGGAGGACCAATCCAGGTGGATATTGGCGGGCACCCACCTGTTCCAACTGGCTCCTCTTGACAGTTTTAGTTTAGCATGCTCTTTTGTAATTATTTGTAATTTTGGGTTCTACACTTATGGGGCTGTATGAATCCCTACACAACTTCTAGGTGAATATTGGTGACCAACCAACTAATCCAATTGGCTTATTTTGGATGTTTTCATGTCGGTACATCTTTCTGTACTTCCAGGGCCGTTTTGGGGCCCTAAAAAGTGTTGTTTTGTCTTTCCACAGTCAAACAGTAGACGAATTTAGAGTTTGATGGAATAATGTGTATTTCTTGAAAAGACCTTTCCAATGGGCTATCACGTGCCTAAAACAAAGGCCATATGCAAAAGTTACGACCCCGGTAAGTTTAGGTACCAACTTATCCATCAGGGCCCACATAACTTTTGGTGTTTCATCTCCTAGGGTTAGGTTTTTGGATGTCTAGGGTTTTGGCATTCATGAGTAATGTTCAAAAGGCCTCTGGAGCTTCATTCCGCTCAAAAATATGGATCATCAGGTGTTGGCACAGGGGCAGACCTAGGGTTCAACTCTAACAATGCACCACCAAACCCTAACTACTATCCCTTACGACAACACCTGTGAAGCATATGAAGTCACACCTGAAGTAGCAATAGGGGCATTGGAAAAAACATATGTCTACAACAAGAGGAAATGCAAGATGATTTCTAAACAACAACACAAAATAGCCCAGAGATTCTTAACAGTATTATGCTTAACTTTGGGAAGTAGGTTATATCTTCTTATCTTCAACAGAAACATAACAATGCAATANACATATGTCTACAACAAGAGGAAATGCAAGATGATTTCTAAACAACAACACAAAATAGCCCAGAGATTCTTAACAGTATTATGCTTAACTTTGGGAAGTAGGTTATATCTTCTTATCTTCAACAGAAACATAACAATGCAATAACAGTATAAAATATAGTAAATAGCAAAGAATTAACCACATGGAACAACAACATTTTGTGTGGTTCACCCTCTCCCTAGGGATACGTCCACATAACTGTGTTTATTGATTAAATAGATAAAACTATATAGTTCTATATGCACACTCAGCTCTAGATCCTTCTCTCTCTTCCTCTTTATTTCTTATCCCTGCACACCCATCTGCAGAGTCATTCTTCCCACCCAGCTAGAGACCTAAAATGCAAGAATTCTCTAAAATGTAACACTTTTACATCTCAACATCACTCTCACCCCATTTTCTCAACTCTTCTATACCTCTATTTATACATTCCATGACTCTTAGAAAAACATGGACCGAAGCCTAGGTTCCAAAACCCTAGGTCCACATAACCCATATTTTAAGGAATTCACTGACCTATTCCTCTTCTTCTCCACGAGGTGCTTCAAAGAACCCATTAGTGTCTTCTTCTGCTTGTTGACTTGTCCACGATCTATCTTCTTTGCTACTTTTTCTTCCTTGATCTTCTCTTTCAACGACTTACTTTCCTTTACTTTGTTGCTTATTTTATGATTCTTTAAGCACTTCGACCCTTCCTCGGTTTGTGTTCCTTTCACGCACTTCATAATTTGTCTTTCTTCTTCTTTAATATTCACTTTCTTCTTCTTTAATATTCACTTTCTTCCTTAATACATGACCAAGGGCCAACATGCCCCCAACCCTCACATGTGACTCGTCTCGAGTCACTACAGGGTTGAGCCTTCTTTATTACTTCGACTGCGAGCTGCGCAAAGCATAACGTTCTTTCTTCTTTGTCCCTCCCTATCATGTGTAGATTGTCTTTTATGTGTCTGGTACCCAAATTTCAACTGCACCTAGTACCTAGACCCTTCTTCTTTTGCTTTTACTAAGAGTTGTGAGGCAGTTGGTTGTCACAATACAGCTTCAATCGGCTCCCATTTACTAAACCATCCTTCCATTCTCCATTAAGAGTCTTCAACTACGCAGTTCCACCTTCTGTAACATAGACAACCTCGAATGGCCCTAGCCAATGTGTTCTGAACTTTCCTAGATGCTTCATGAACTTGTTGTCATATAAAAGTACCAAATCTCCTTGTTTAAATGCTTTCTTCTTGATATGTTTGTCATGGTAAGCCTTTTCTCATTATTTTTGTACCTACTGATGAAATCCTGCAATGAACCTGTCTTCCTCTAGTTCCATCAACTGCGTGAGCCTATCTTGAACATTGCCAGTGTCATCCATACCTGTAAATGCTGCAATTCTTAAACTAGGAACCAAATATTCCATAGGTACCACTGCTTCCAGGCCATAAACTAACTTGAAGTCAATATGTGTTGTTAACTTTTTGCAAGTAGTTCAATAAGCCCATAACACTGCTGGAATTCTTAAATCCCAATCATCTCTGTTAACACTACAAATCTTAGTCAGAGTTGTCTCCAAATCTTATTGAAATCTTCGACTGTACCATTCTCCTGTGGGTGATATGGTGTGCTCTTCTGATGATGAACTTCAAACTTCTGATTCAAGGATTCAATAGTTTTGTTAATGAAGTGTGTGCCTTGATCACTCATGAGGATCTTCGGGCATCCAAATCTTGTTATGATATCATCAAAGATGAACCGCACAGTTGTAGCTACACTATAGTCTTTAACTTTTCTCACTTCTGCCCATCTGGTCAAGTACTCTATAGAAGTGATGATATATCGAGCTCATGTGTGCTTTCCTGGTGGGTTGATAGGTCCCACAAATTCAATATCCCATTTCTCAAATTCCTGTAAAGTTAGCTGAGGTGATAAAGTCATCTCATCCCTTCTAGAAGGCTTCCCTACTCTTTGACATACATCGTAGGCTCTGTAGTATTCCTTAGCATCCTTGTGTAAACTGAGCCACCAAAGGCTAGCTCTGAGAACCTTCCATGTTGTTTCTTTCCCTGAATAGTGTCCTCCTGCGATGCCTTCATGTTCTTCTGCAAGAATCGATGGTATTTCTAACTCCATAACACATCTTCTTAAGATCTCATATGGTCCCATCTTATATAATTTTCTAGCTATAAGTTGAAAATTTGCAACGTGGACTACCAATTGTTTCTTCTAACTAACTGTATATTCACGAGGTTCCATTCTTGTGAACAGGATCTGGATTATCTTGGAGAAGTGATCATCAACTTTCCTGATGGACAACAACTATGCCTCTGGTAGTGTATCATCCAAACTGGTAGGTTACTCTCCATGTTCTAACCTAGATAAGTGGCCAGGTCCCTTATTCATTCTTCCTGGCTTGACCACAATCTCAAAGTCATACTCTTGGAATAATAATAGCCATATGTATATTATTCCCCCCAACACTGGCTTGTTGACTAAGTACTTTAATGTAGAATGATCAATAAACATCTTAAAATGTCCTCCCAACAAGTAGTGTCTAAACTTCTACAACGCATATACCATAGCTAAGACTTCTCTTTCAGTGGTAGTATAATTCATTTTAGATGTAGAAATCCTCGTGCTAGAAAAGGATATATGGTGGTCAATGTCTCCTGCACCTGGCTATCCTAAAACTACTCCTAATGCAATGGATGAAGCATCGACATGAACATGGAATTCCTTACTCCAATATGGAAAAACCAAAATAGGCACAATGACCATCTTTTGCTTTAATGTGTCGAAGCTTTGTTGGCATTTCTCTGTCCATTGAATCTTACTATCCTTCTTTAATAGCTTCTCCATAGGTGTTGTAATCTGTGCGTAACCCTTAATAAACTGTATGTAGTATTCAGTGTGCCTTAATGTAGTGCACAACTATCTAACTGAAGTAGGAGGAGGTAGATCAACAATGATAGCAATCTTGGAAGGATCTACCAACAACCCCTGCTTACAGATAATGTGTCCTAACAGTACTCCGAAAGATGAAAATAAAATACACTTCTTTAAGTTCAGGGAAATCTGACATTGCCTGCACTTATCCAACATTAGTCTCAAACATTCAGTATGATTTTTCAATAGACTAAAAACGGTCCAGTCATCAAGGTATGCCTCCAAAAAATTATGTAAAAATTCCTTAAATACTTCGACCACCACCCTGGAAAATATGGCTGGTGCATTCTTCAAACCAAAAGGCATCACCGTGTACTGAAAAGAACCCCATTATGTTACAAATGTAGTCTTACGTCTATCCTGCTTAGCAATTATGATCTGGTGATAGCCTGAAAATCCATCTGTGAATGAATAAACTTCCTGTCCTCCTACATTATCTAGAACTTCATCAGTAAGAGGTGTCGGAAATGGATCATGTAAACATGCATCATTCAATTTCCTTAGATCTACACAGATTCTGATTTCTCTTGTCTTCTTATCTTAGACCACCATAAGGATGATCCATTCAAATTCTTCGACTGGTTCTATAATTACCACTTCCAGTATTCTATCTAATTCAATTTTAACCTTATGCTTGTACTTGGGATTCAGTCTGTAAGGCCTCTTCTTGACAGGCCTTGCATCTACTTTCAAAGGAATATTCATTTGTCACATGGGCCCTTTAATGCCCTTCATATTTGTGAACTTGGTTGGAAACAATTCTTGATACTCATGCAATGGTTCTGTAATCTTGTTAATAGTAGAATCATCCCAATACTCTCAAAAATTTGCCAACTTAGGTGCTTTCTTTGTTCCAATATTAACCTTCTTAATTTTAATAGGTTGCCCAACGAAAGGTAATTCAATCCCTGGCCCTTCTATATCTCTTTGTCCTTCAGTTTCTGAAATCTTCACATTCCTAGGTTCATCATCCTAATCAACATTAATATTATAACAACCCTGTAACCGCTAAAGAGGCGTAGTCCATTCATCTTCTTCTTGTTCAAGAGGGCGGTTAGGTGCTTCCTCAAATACCTTATGTCTTAAAATTTGTAAATACTGATCTACTGTGGGGTACTGAATTTCAAATAGGAACGTAGCTATAAAGTTTTGGGTCATACCATACCAATATGTAGTGACTAAACGTAGTTCTGCTTGAAGATACCAGTTGATAGGTGTAGTATATAAGGTGTTAATGAACTTATGTCCCCATTGTTCTTTAAGAATGTTGCTCTAGAATTATTCACAACTTCGCACATGGTTCTTAGGAAAACTCTAACCCGTGTATCGAACCTCAGAACCTTCATATTGGTCTGAAAATCACATTGTAAACAAGGTGTGAAACTGTACCCACTCCTCGATGTTCTTCTTTTGTAATTCCCACCATCTAGCTGGCGTTGCTTTCAAGACTTCATCTAGTGTCAACAACCTCTGTTGTACTAGTACAATTCCTTCAAACTCAAATAGAAATGTCTCTAAATTATTCAAGCCATCAAATGTAGGAACATTACTTACTTTTGTGCCAATCCAATGAACTGCCTTAGTCAATCTGGCACACCTCCGCGTAGAGAATTCATACATTTGTTCTACCAATTTTCCAATGCTTCTTATGAATCTTATGAGCATGCACTTTCACTTCGCCAACTTAGATTTCCATCTATTGTAGGATTAATATAATCTTGTTGTCCTACTGTCAGTTTATAGATGTTCTCTAGCTCATAGGCGCGATATTATTCTCTTATAGGTTATGTGTATATACGACCTTCATCAGGGTCAAGAGGTGCAATGACCCTAAGGCCATCACCTCCAAATGTCATTCTTCTCTTTTCCAGGTCAACAACAGTCAAATTGTCAAAATCCCAATCAATACCCAACAACGCAGGATATTGACAGTTATCATCAACAATCTCGATCACTTCGAACTCTGCAAATGTCCTCGTTATGTCGATTTCCAGAGGGACATTCTCTAGTATTCCAAAGGGGATCACCACCTACTAATTAGCCATCCTAAGCCTAATAGGAGAGTAAATAAATTTAGGCTTTCCCATCAATGCCCAAGTCTGCTTTGTCATAACATTTACTTATGATCCCAGATCGAGGACCACATAGTTTATGTGGTAGTCTTCAATCTGAACACTAATGTGCAGTTCCTTGCTTGTCTTCAGAGGATCTACTCTACTCAGTAGAGGATCTACTCAGCAGAGGATCTACTCTTCCAATTTCATACTGTCTTATTAGGTGTTGTAGTTCCTACACAACTATTTGATCTTTAATCAAATCAATACAAGTATACAAGAAGTCCACAAGCTTGATTACCTCTTTTCTTTGTCTATCTAGGGTAGACTGATCAAATGTTGGAGGCATTTGACATTCCCTTACTTCCAATTGTGCTCGAGATGAAGAAGCTTGTTCACCTACAAATTATCTTCTTGCTTCTTCAAAATTATGCTTTTCTTTCCTTGAATCAAACTATGGTGCCTTCTTTGAAGCTCTTATGATCCCTGATCCATCTGTAGTCTTTCCTGGATTCACCCTATATTCTCTTGTGACAGTGCCTCCTCTAGTAATAATAATGACTCGGGCTTCCTCATCCTGAGGTTCAGTTGATATTAGTTGGACTTGTTGGTTTCCACCTCATCTTTCCTAAACCTTAGCTAACAATACTAGACAGTCTTCAATGACATGTTCAAATGAATTATAGTAGCTAGAAGTAGTACAAGGGTTCTGACAATCCCTTGCCAAATGACCTGGTTGGGCACAGTTATAGAAAATAATATGACCTCGACCTTGACCCATGCCTCATCGTCCTCCTCTTCTTCTGAACCCACTGCGAGGATTGAATTTTCCTCTTCCTGGGGAATTCAACTACACATCATTCCCTTCTGGTTGTATTTATCCTTGAATTATATATGAATCCCTTGACCTTTCATGCATGAAGTCATAATCCCTACAATCCTTCTCATCATGCCCCACATATTTACAAAATGGATAATAAATATTGGTGAGTGTATGGACATATTTATGCATATAATAACATTCACCAGGGTGATGTCTAGTTCTACATACCTCGCACCATGGTAAAGTAGCCTGCTTCAAAGGGTTGGGACCTCCAGAGGCCAAGCATTCATTAAATAAAGGACAATTCTCTTTACCATGTCCCTCTTATTTACATTTGATACACCAGATGTCTTCTCTTTTTTCTTTTTCTTTGTCTTTCTTCATGTCTTCAACCTGTAAAGATAAACTAGTTAATCGATTCAAAATCTGACTCATATCGGGGATGGATTCTCCTACAGGGGTTACTTCTAGTTTCATGGAAATATCTAATGCTTCAGCATGCGAAGCGACCTTCTATTGCATCAGAGGAACTCTAATGTGTGGCAGGAGGGCAGTGATGAAAACTTAAATGGCCTGTCAAGGTCTTAAACCTCTGATCAAATTCCCCAATAGGTTGAGTCACCTTTTGCTTGATTTCGTTCAAATATGTAATGCACTGTGACTCTGACTTAGGCTTCTTGAACTCTACACTCAACACAGTCTTAATGGCATTCAACGCTTTAGGCTGTACAGATCCTATAACAAACTTCATATACCAGCTCAGTGCACAGACATCCCTCAAGGTAGTACTAAATTGATCTCTCTTAACAGCTTCATTGGTGACTTGCTTAATTCTCCATACAACTTCACATAAGAACCAGTGCTCGTTAGGAACCTCAAATCCATCTCCTCTGAAAATAGGTAACCTCATTTCATCTGCCATAGATTTTCCTTGGTTTCTCGACTAAGTTAGTACTAAACTACTTGTGACAATACTCTGAGTGCTCTGATTTCTCTGGTTACTCTGGTTATTCTGGTTACTTGATGCTACTAAAACAACAGGAGGAGTAGCACTACTTACTTCGACAGTAGGCACAGTACCTGAAGTTTCTAGTTCTTCTTAGTGAGGTTCTTTAGTCTCTACTTCCTCTGCCCTTTCAAACTCTGAATACTCTTCGTTTGATTGCTCTGCTTCTTCTCCAATGTAGAAATCTTTGTCTTGTTCTAATGGCCCATATCTCTTCTTAAACAGGTTCACAAGAGGAATCTTTCTAAATTATCTCCCATTGCGCGTGTGTCCAGCCTCTGTGTCACTGTCGATGTCTAAATTCTTGAACATTAGCTTTAAAATCCAACTAATTATTTTATCTTCGAGATATTCTTCTCATGCAATAGCATCTTAATCTTCAATGTCAAAAAGTGTAGAAACTTTCCTCTAGGTCCCTTGAATAAATACCTCTTTGCTTGACTATATGATTCTAGTCTGTCAATGGAAAATTCAGTAATGCACCCTCCAATAGTGTTGTCAAACCAGAGATCTATTGTTCTTGACACAACGCTATCAACTTTCTTGACTTCCTTAATTAGCACTGATGTCCAAACCACAGGTGGAATAGATATGATTTCAAACTAAGTGTCTGCTAGTTTGGCTAACCACTCGTACAACTCCTGATGAACACCTGCAAAGAAAATCTCGTGCACATCAGTAAAAATGTACCTTCCCAACTAGTCTTCTATACTAATTCTAGGGTTCTTGTTCTGAGCTTCGACAAAGTCCCTTCTTGTTCTTCTATCCACTTCTGAAATTTTGTCTTCGATGGAAACCACCTAGACATTCCCTCAAGAAGATCGCAGTCCCGACAACAGAACCATTTGTTGGCACAAGGGCAGACCGGGGTTAAACTCTAACAATACACCAACAAACCCTTACTATTGGCCCTTATGAAAACACATGCGAAGCAGATGAAGTCTCACCCGAAGTAGTAATAGGGGGGTTGCAGTACACCTGTCTACAACCAGATGAAATGCAAGATGATTTCCAAAAAACAACACAAAATAGCCCAAAGATTCTTAACAGCATTATGCTTAACTTTGTGAAGTAGGTTATATATTCTTATCTTCAACATAAACATAACAGTGCAATAGCAGTATAAAAGATAATAAATAGCAAAGCATTAACCACATGGAACAACAAGATTTTACGTTGTTCACCCTCTCCCTAGGGCTATGTCCACAAAACTGTGTTTATTGATTAAATAGATGAAACTATACAGTTCTATCTGTGCACCCAGCTACAGATCCTTCTCTCTCTTCCTCTTTATTTCCTATCCTTGCGCACCCAGCTGCAGAGTCATTCTTCACACCCAGCTGAAGACCCAAAATGCAAGAATTCTCTAAAATATAACACTTTTACATCTCAACATCACTATCACCCCATTTTCTCAACTCTTCTAGACCTCTATTTATACATTCCATGACTCTTAGAAAACCATGGACTAAAGCCCGGGTGAAAAAACCCTAGGTGCCAAAACCCTAGGTCCACATAACCCACATTTTAAGGACTTTACCGACATGTTCCTCCTTCTTCTCCGTGAGGTGCTTGAAATCACCCATTAGTGTCTTCTTCCACTTGTTGAATTGTCCACGATCTATCTTCTTTGCTTCTTTGTCTTCCTTGACCTTCTCTTTCAACGACTTACCTTCCTTTACTTCGTTTCTTCTTTTATGCTTCTTTAACCACTTTGACCCTTCCTCGGTTTGTGTGCCTTCCGCGCACTTCATACTTTGTCTTTATTCTTCCTTAATATTCGCTTTCTTCCTTAATACATGACCAAGGGCCAACATTAGGACAAACAGTCCAAGTCACAAACAAAGAAGGGTAATGAGAATATGAAGAAAGACACTAGGAAGTGGTGTGAATTAAATAAAATCCCCTGACATAACATTGATGAATGTTGCTCAAAGAAGTTGTTGGTGGTCGAGTTGAAAGATTCAGAATTAGAGGCAGGTTCTGACTATGAATCAAATCCAAACAAGGGGAAGTGTATCATTGATGTAGAACCTAGTGTCTATGTTGCTACCACCAAGGTCCAATAAAGTGAATAAGAAGAACTGGAGGATGGTGAAATCCTTTTTAACTCACAGCTATGGGTGAAGGGTGCTCCGTTGCATTTCATTATCGATAATGGAAGTCAAAAGAATATTATCTCAGCATAGTTCCTCAAGCAGTTGAACCTACCGATGAAACCACACCCGCATCCCTACACCATCGAGTGTCTCCGCCAAGGAATATATCTTTGCGTCATCCAATAATGTCGTCTTCCCTACCACATCAATCCCTTCAAGGATGAGGTATTATGTGATATTTCCCCCCTTGAAGTTTGTGATGCTCTTTTAAACCAACCATACCTATGGAAACAACATGCTCTATATGAGTCTATACCTCGCATTGTTATTGTTACTTTGGGTAAACAATTGTATAGGATACCAGAGGTAGCTTCGCTTACTGCCATTTCTTTGATCTCTGCCAAGCAATGCAGGAAGGTCATTTCCCAAATCGGAAAACTTTTATTCTTCGTGATTCTATCTCAAAGTGAATAGAAGGTAACAACCACATCCATGGCTTGTGCACAGGGCCTCTCCATGCAATAGAAGTAGGTGGAAAAGATCGTGGAAGAATACAAAGGCATCTTCTCCTCACCCAGCGGGTACCGTTGTATTGTCAATTCAAGCATTCAATCAATCTAACCACATGGTAAACCTCTACCCAATGGGCCATTCTATCACTTCTCTCTGATGTAAAATCAAGAAATAAAGCGACAGATCCAAGAGCTGCTTCAAAAGGGGCACATCTGACCCAACTCCTCACCCTGCATAATCCCAATTTTACTCATGCAGAAGAAATATGGGACTTGGAAACTTTTCATTGATTACAGGGCCCTAAACAAAATCATAGTCACGATTCGATACCCAATTCCTTGAATTGAAGACCTTCTTGCCTAGCTCAAGGGAGACAATTTTTTCAATAAGATTGACCTTAATTCTGGCTACCACCAAGTCCCAATAGAACATGATGATATATTGAAGATTGCTTTCAAGTCCAAATAAGGTCTTTTCGAATGGCTAGTCATGCCCTTTGGTTTGAAAAATTCTACAAAAAATTTCATGAGATTGATGGATGATATAGTGTGGCCTTTCACCAATTCTTTTGTGGTGGTATATCTAGATGATATCCTCATATTCAAAAAGAATTGGGCAAAAAGCTTGCAACATATTCAACAAGTCCTTCACACTCTGTGACAACACAATCTATATGCTAACTTGGAAAAATGTTCTTTCGGCATGCACAGGGTCCAATACCTAGGATATATTGTTGATGAGAATGGTGTGCATGTGGATTCAGCCAAGATCCAAGTCATTCGTGACTGGGCATCCTTGACCACACTAAGCGAGCTTTGAAGTTTCTTAGGACTTCCAACTTCAATCGTAGATTTGTGTTGGGATTTTCCCATATTGCATGGGCCCTCATCCAAGTGACCAAGGGTAGTGGAAAGGAAAAGTTCATTTGGGGGAAGTCACAATAGCAAGCATTCGATGATTTGAAAATTTGCTTGTGCTTAGCTCCAATACTCTCCTTACCCAATATGCATCAACCTTTTGAGATTGAGATCGATGCCTTAGAATATGTCGTGGGTGTAGTTCTCACTCAACACGGGAATCTAGTGGCATATCATAGTGAGACACTATCATATGTTATCCATAAGTACCCCACCTATGAAAAATAAATGTATTCCATAGTACAATCCTGCCAACAATAGAAGCACTACATTCTCGGGGAGGAGACAATAATCCACACTGATAACAAGCCTCTGCAGTTCATGTAGACACAAGGAAAATTTCAAAATGATCGCCATCAAAATTGGTCCACATACTTGCAGCGGTTCCATATCAACATCAAATATAAGACAGGCAGCGCCAATCATGTTGTTGACTACCTCAATTGACCTCAAAGTGTAGCCTTAACCACGATGCTCCAGTCTTGTGGACATGAGGCATCCGAGTGACCTCAACTCTACAAGAGTGATATTGACTTCACTACCACTTACTAGATGTTGAGAACATGTGCGACTATCACTGAATTTCATCTTCAAGACGAAATGTTATGCCATCTGGGCCACCTTTGTGTTCCTTCAAGTGAGCATGCAAAGCTGATTTGGGAATCTCACTACAATTGGATGGCAGGACATTTTGGCATGGAAAGGACCCTAGAAGTACTACATAAGCATTTATATTTGCAAAAACTGTGCTAGGATGTCAGAAAGTATATGAGGTGTTTCATTGCCTGTGTCAGTGCCAAACCAACCACTAAGAAGCAAGGCATGTAGACCTCTCTACCTACTCCCAACAGGCCATGGGAATCCATCTCGATGGACTACATGTCCGGTCTTCCTTCAACCAAACAAGGAAATGATTGTGTTTTTTTGGTGGTTGATCGGTTTTCTAAGATGGCCATCCTAACAACCTGCAAGAAAAATATCACAATGGAGGCCACTGCCAAGATTTTGTTCAAACGGGTGTGGGTACACTACGGGATACCACAAACCATCATATCATATAAGGATAGTAGTTTCCTAAGCACATTCTGGTCCAACCTCTAGTCACTTTTGGACACCAAGCTCAAGAAATCCACTTCCTTCCACCCCCAAACTGATGGCCATACAAAGGTTGTCAAAAAAATGATTGTGCATGTCTTGCGCATGTATAACTCCAAACATACATGCACATGGGATGATATTCTCCCCTATGTTCAACACAGCTACAAGATATCCCTTCATAGCTCGACCGACCATAATCCCTTTCAGGTGGGGTTGGGATTTCAACCATTGGGTCCCATTGATGTCGTGATACCCCTTACATCCAAATAGGAAAAATCGTCCCATGCTGAATATGAGGTCAACAAAGCCACCAATTTTATTGAATGGATTCAGCACATCCAGAAACATCTCCATGATATTTTACAGAAAGCGAATGCTAAGTACAAACAATGTCATGATCAACACTTGGTGTTGCACAAGTTTCGGGTAGGAGACAAGGAATGGTTGCATTTGCAGAAAGAGTTCCTTACAGGACCCCATCGAAAGCTTCATCCACTTTGATATGGAACTTACACCATCACCAATGTTGTGTGTGACAATTCTTTTGAGCTAAGTATCGCCCCCTTCCTTGGTCTCCACCCAGTGTTCAATGTGGACCTCCTTTAACCCTACTTCCCACCATTATTGGACACATTGGAGATCACATAACAATTGACACCGATAGAGCTCAACCCTGACTGCATGGAACATGAAACCATTGATCAGATCAGGGAAACTCATATTAAGAGCACTAACCAACAAAGGATCCATATTTATCGGGTTGTCAAAGTAGGGCAACTCCTACACCAAGGCAAGTGGCTCACCCGGGGCCAAGTTCAGCAGAATTTTTCCAATCTAATGGGGGAACTCAACGCAATGGAGACCATTTCTTCCTAAGGGGGGAGGACCTATCTAGGTTGATATCAGTGGCCACCCACCTATTCCACTGCCTCAAAGAAAATTTTCCATTTTGGCAGTGTTTTTACATTTTTTTGGGTCCCAAACTTTCGGAGCCATTTTGAGGCCCTAAAGAACTTTTTTTGGGCTTGGCGATGCCTAACAAGTAGTAAAAGGCAGATGCTAGGATGAACAAAATATGTAATCCTTGGATATAACTTTTCAACGGTGTATCTAGCGCCCCAAACATAGATCATATGAAAACATTACTCCCTTGGGAAGTTGACGTATCAACTACCCCCATCGAAGCCCCACAAATCTTTTGGTGTTTCATCTCTCCAGGTTAAGGTTTTGGATGTTTAGGGTTTTCTCATTTATGTTTTATTTTAAAAATTCCTTTGGATCCTCATTGTACTCATATTCTTGGGAATGAGTGTATCCGTCACATCTCTTCTTAGAGATAAGTTGCCACCCTCCTTGCAAGTTTGTTTCAATCTTCATTTTTACAGTTTCAACGGGTTCTCTTTATTAATTGAAGTCAAGTTTTATTATATCTGTAATGTCCCCAAGGCCAAGCCCAGTTGTAAATCTGATGTATGAAATGAATTGTAAATA
>SNQJ01S0193630.1:1854-12986 GCA_010110895.2 Picea sitchensis
TCGAGCCTGCTTGAGGCCATAAAGTGACTTCTTCAATCGACAAACCAAAGATGAGTCCCACATAAATCCCTGGGGTTGCTCCATGTAGATCTCCTCAGAGAGATCACCATGAAGAAATGCATTCTTCACGTCCATCTAATGGACTCCCCATCCCTTGGCTTCCACAATGGAAAGGGCCAATCGAATGGAATCCATCTTTGGTACTGGAGTGAAGGTCTCATCATAGTCAATACCATGAACCTGCTGAAATCCTTTAGCGACAAACCTGGCTTTGTATCTACTGATCTGTCCATCCGCTGCACTCTTGGTCCTGTAGACCCATATGCATCTGACAATTTTCCTCCCAGAAGGAAGGGGAACCATATCCCAAGTCTGGTTCTCAAGGAGGGAGTTGTACTCCTCCTGCATGGTGGATTCCCAAAAGGAATTTCCAGCATCCTCGCCATAAGAATGTGGATCTGAAGACTGAACCAAGAAAAGATGCCTGGAAGGAAATGTTTCAGTGGTAGTGAGTGTCTCCTCGAAATCAGATCGATTCCTCCTAGTATCGGTTGGATCATTGATGAGATCCCCTGCATCCTGAAGAGTATTATGTGCCCACTTGGGCCTCTGCTCTGGCTCTGCAATTGTATCCAGATGCTCTGACTCTACATCCAATTGTATTGAATCTAAATCTAAATCTAAATCATCTGATTCCTTTGAATCAGAACTCTCATCTGAAGAAGAGTCGACATGTGCATTCTCATCATCTCGGACAGGTGGAAGAATGAAGGCGTCTGCATGTAGCTTTTGAGGTACATGCGAGACACTTTCCTCGAATTGGACACTACTCTCAATGATGAGTTGGTCCGAGGAAAGATCAATAAGCTGATATCCCTTCACACCATTAGGGTATCCAAAAAAAATATGCTCAGTGCTCGATGGATCAAGTGCCTTCCTCTTTTCAGAGGGAATGTGGGCCCATGCACGAGAACCAAAAATGCGAAAGTGGGTCACTTCCAGTTTGATGTCGCTCCAAGCCTCATAGAGGGTATTATCCTTGAAAAAAATATGAGGAGATCTATTTTGGATGTATGTTGCACAGTTAAGTGCCCATAGTCTCTGTGGTAGTGACTATGCATGCAACATGCAAGATGCCATCTCATTTAGAGATCTTTTTTTCCACTCAGCAACTCCCATTTGTTGCAGAGTGTAGGGAACTATATGTTGCAACTGAATCCCTGCCTCATGGAAAATATTATGAATCTCATGATTCACATACTCTCCCCCATTATCAGTTTGGAGGACTTTGATATTCTCTCTAGATTGTGCCTCAACCAAAGCTTTGAAATATTTGAGGTGTTGAAAGACCTCGGATTTTTGCCTAAGAAAGTAGATCCAAGTAAAACATGAGAAATCATCAACAAAAATGATAAAAAACCTCGCTTTGATGATCGATGGATGTGGAAAAGGACACATGAGGTCATTGTGGATCAGATATAAAGGTGCAGAAGCTTGCTGAGACTTTCCTTTGATGAATTTCTCTTGAGGGTGTTTTCCGAGAACACATCCCTCACATAATCCCTTGGAGAAATGGATGTCTGGTAGACCATCAACTAATTTGTGCTTGCTAAGCTATTGCATGTATCTGAAATTAAAATGTCCAAACCTTTCATTCCATATCCTACTACTTTCATCAGCATGTGTAAGAAGTAAAGCAGAATCAGGTTCAATGAATTCAGAAAATGTATACAATCTACACTGATGATTTACCTCATCAATAGCAACCCTAGAGTTGGTTTGCATGTCATATATGTCCAAACAATTTTGTGTGAATATGAATTTATTTCTGGTGTCGTAATTCATCATCTGATACATGGAGAGAAGGTTGACATAAATCTTGGGAACATGCAACACGTTCTCGAATCTTTCGTTGGTGAGTTCAATCCTTCCTTTTCTAGTAACTTTGACAGAAGAGTTGTCCCCCATCAGAATAGGAGGACCTTTGCATGCATCCAAAGAATAATAGACTGCTTCTAAGGCATCCATGTGATGTGATTCTCCTGAATCTACGATCCAAGCATCGAGAGAGGAGTTGATTGCAATCAAGGCATGGCTAGAATTGCTTTTCTTGGAATTCGAATCTTCTAGATTCTTCTTCTTTGCACCCTTGGGGTTGCAATATCCAAGGTTGTTTTTCTGAAGCATCTGAGACATTAGATCTATTTGTTTTTGCATGCATGCAGATTCTGAATGGAATCCTTTGTGACAGTATGTGCATTTCTCTCATTTTCTTCCCTTTTCTCCTTTGGATCTGGAGGCATCGCTGAAGGGTTTTGTGTACCCTTCCTTCTTCATATGTGCATGATATTTCTACTTATCTTTCTCTTTAGATTTCTGATATTTTTGTCTGCCATCATGCACAGTGAGTGCATGTGCCCTTGGGCCTTTGATTGTGCCCATGTTGATGAGCTTGGTTTTCTCTTGTGTCAGGGATTCGATAAAGTCGTCAAGAGAAGCAATCTTCCAGGTGGATCTAGAGGCAAATATGACAGTATGGAATGTGGATACGAATATAGATAATTCAGGTCCAAGCTTGGAGAGAATGGTGAGAACCATTCGTTTCTCCTCCTTCGATTTATCAACCCCGCAAGCTTTGAGTTACGACAGTAAATCCTTGAATTTTGTAAAGAAATATTGGATACTCTTGAAGATTTTTGGATCCAATGTGAGAAAATACACCTCCATAATGTGTCCCCTCATCTCATCCTATTTTCCAAAGAGCCCTTCCAATATGGTCCAGGCTTCATTGGGAGTCTTACAGGAATATATATGAAAAAGGACATCGAGAGAAATAAGACTGCAAATTGTTTTGAGTGCCTCATCCATGCGATTTAAGTACTTGTATTTTTCTATGGCTGATGTTGAATCTGTATCTGTATTCATGGTTAACCTATACAACCCTCTATACTGGATATGTATGGATATTTTCTCCTTCCCTGTAAAATAGTTGTAAGGTGTAAGAATGAATTCTTTTTGGAGTTCCATCTTTCCGCTGTCTTCAATCTTTTGTACTTGCAAAAAAATTTGGTGTAGCTTTTTCTTAGGAGTCCGTCGGCTCTGATTCCATGTAAATGTGTTGATCCTAAAAATAATAGATCTATCTAAACAATAATACACACATTTTTAGAGAGAATTGGAAAAAGAAGAAGAAGGAGAGAAAGAATGGAAAGAATTCTCATTAACCATTGTGAATAATGAATAATTTACACATGATATACTCTATATAACTCAATGAGTTCGACTTGAGGTGAACCAAGTCGCCATAGTGGTGTTCTATAGTGATATGGACACACACCAACAGTTACGGGAGTGAACTGCCACCTATTCTAGTCTCTCAGGTAGTTACGGGAGTGAACTGCCACCTAGTTGAGTTAACTAGTCAACTAGTCTTTAGTTAACTGACTGAACAAAAAGTAGTGAGGAGTTAAATCCAGGAATCAAGGCTAATGTGCCACTTTGGTGATGATACCAAGGAAAGGTCGAATTATCATGGTGATGATCCCAATGTTGCATGGTGTTTATCCCAATGCAACATCTAAACTCAACTCAACTAGTCAAACTGAAGTATGAACTAAAAGAGAATATTCTCCAGGTGGAATATTCTCTCCTAAAATATAGGAGACTAGATAATGATTAATTATGACTAATAAACAAATAAAAACCATAGGAAAAATAAATACTAGGTGTGTGTGAAGTAACTCCAACAAGAAAGTCAAGAAATTTGATAATGTTGTATCAAGGACAGTGGATCTATTGTTTGACAGAAGTATTGGAGGGTACATTACTGAATTTTCTATTGATAGAGTGGAATCATATAGTCAAGAAGAGAGGTATTTCTTCAAGGGACCTAGAGGAAAGTTTCTACACTTTTTGAAGTTGAATATTAAGATTCTATTGCATGAGAATAATATCTTGAAGATATAATAAACAGTTGGATTTTAAAGCTAATGTTCAAGAATTTAGACAACGACAGTGACACAGAGGTTGGACACACGCACAGTGGGAGATATTTAAGAAATATTCCTCTTGCGAACCTGTTTAAGTATAGTTATGTGCCATTAGCACAAGACAAAGGATCCTACAGTGGAGAAGAAGCATAGTGATCAGATGAAGAGTATTCAGAGTTCACAAGGGTAGAGGAATTACAGACTGAGGAACCTCGCCAAGAATAACCAAGAAATTTAGGTACTGTGCCTATTGTCGAAGTAAGTATTACTACTACTCCTGTTTTTTTAGCATCACTAAGTAACCAGAGTAAACAGAGAACTCAGAGTACTGTCACAAGCAATTTAGTACTGACTCAGTCGAGAAACCGAGGAAAAATAATGGCTGAGGAAATGAGGTTACCTATTTTTAGAGGATATGGATCTGAGGATCCTGACCAGCACTAGTTCTTATGTGAAGTTGTATGGAACATTAATCAAGTCACCAACGAAGTTGTTAAGAGAGATTAGTTTAGTACTACTTTCAGGGACTGTGCACTGAGCTGGTATATGAAGTTTGTTAAATCATATGTACATCCTAAAGCACTGAACAAAATTAAGAAAGCGTTGAGTGCAGAGTTCAAGAAGCCTAATTTGCAGTTGTAGTGCATTACAGAGTTGAAGGATATCAAGCAGAAGCTGGTTGAACCAGTTTGGGAATTTGATCAGAGGTTTAAGACCTTGATTGACCATTTAAGTTTTCATATTCCAGATGAACAACATAAGGAATGGTTCATCGCTACCCTCCTGCCACACATTAGAGTTCCTCTAATGCAACATAAGTTTGCTTCACAGGATGAGGAATTAGATATTTCCATGAAACTAGAAGAAACCCCTGTAGGAAAATCCAGTCCAGGTATGAGTCATATTTTGAATCAATTAACTAGTTTATCTTTATAGGTTGAATACATGAAGAAAGACAAAGGAAAAGAGAAAAGAGAAGACATCTGTTGTATCATATGTAAAGAAGACGTCCATGACAAAGAGAACTATCCTTTATTTAGTGAATAATTGGCCTCTGGAGCCCCTAACCCGTTGAAGCAGTATACTTTACCATGGTGCAAGGTATGTAGAACTAGGCATTGCCCTGGTGAATGTTATTATATGCATAAATATGTCCAAACACCCACCAATATTTATTGTACATTTTGTAAATTTGTGGGGCATGACGAGAGGGACTATAGGTCTTATTTCCTCATGCATGAAAGGTTAAGGGATGCATATAGAATTCAAGGATAATTTCATCCAGATGGGAATGATGTGCAGTTCAATTCCCCAGGAAGAGGAAGATTCAACCCTCATGGTGGGTTCAGAGGAAGAGGATGCAGAGGAGGCATGGGTTGAGGTCGAGGCTAGATTATTTCCTATAATTGTGCCCAACCAGGTCATTTGGAAATGGATTTCCATAACCCTTGTACTACTTGCATCTACTGTAATTCATTTGACCATGTCATTGAAGAATGTTCGGTATTATTAGCTAAAGTTCAGGAAAGACAAGGTGGAAACCAGCAAGTCCAAAAAATAATAGTTGAACCTCGTGATCAAGAACCTAGAGTCACTATTATTAATAGAGGAGGCGTTTCCATAGGAGAAGACAGGGTGACTCAAGGAAAGAATACATATGGATCAAGGATAAGAAGAGATTCAGAGAAGGAACCATTGTTTGATCCAAGGAAATAAATGCATAATTTTGAAGAAGTAAGAAAATAATTTGTAGGTGAACATGGTTCTTCATATCGGGAACAATCAGAAGTAATGGAATGATAAATGCCTCCATCATTTGATCAGTCTGCCCTACCTAGACAAGGAAAAGAGGTAAGCATGCTTGTGGACTTCTTGTATACTTGTATTGATTTGATTAAAGATGAAAGAGCTATGCAGGAACTACAACACCTAAAAGACAGTATGAAATTGGAAGAGTAGATCCTCTATTGAGTAGAGTTGTGAATCAAGTATCTAGAAAAATTAGTACAAGCAAGGAACTGCACCTTAGTGCTCATATTGGAGACTACAACATGGACTATGTGGTCCTCAACCTGGGATCATATGTAAATGTTATGACAAAGCAAACTTGGGAATTGATGGGAAAACATAAATTTATTTACTCTCCTATTAGCCTCAGGATGGCTAATTAGCAGGTGATGATCCCATTTGGAAGACTAGAGCATGTGCATGTGGACAACAACAGAGTGAGGACATTTAAAGACTTCAAAGTGATCGATGTTGTTGATGATAGTCGTCCCTATCTTGCACTATTGGGTATTTATTGTTCTTTCAACAATTTGACTGTTATTGACCTGAAAAAGATAAGAATGGCATTTGAAGGTGATGGCCTTAGGTGTTTATTAAGGTTGGTTGTCATTGATGTCAACCCTTGAATAAATCCTTGTAGCACAAAGGTTGGGTAATGGACCCAAGATTGTTTGATATAAATATGACTCGTTATTGTCTTGTCATGGTTGATAATAAGTAGAAATGGATGAACTCTAAAGTGGTCCCCTTATGGTGAAATCCCTCACGGGGAGACGCTTTGCGGATTGAGTTATCTTATAAGTATGGTTAGAGAACCCATGATTATTTGTGGAATAATGAGATGAAGTCCAGTGAATTTTTTAGTGAAACTATCCTATATGTATAGTTCTTATCAAGACATTTCTGGTGGTATGTGGAACGTCACATAGCTCCTCACGGTTAGAGAGTTATGGCCATGGGAAGTTGGATAACCCAGGTTTGGGTAATGGACCCAAGTTTGTTTGATGGATAACAATATGAGTTTTGATATATTTTCAGGTAATACTATTCTATATGGAGAATACATGTCATTCCATTTATGGTGGTATGTGGAACGCCACATAACGCCTCATACTTTGAGAGTTATGGCCTTACGAAGTTGGAGGACCCTCATATGTCATCTTGAAGCCCCAAAAGTTTAAAGTAGTCAAAGTGGTTTAAGAGATTTTAAAAGGTAAATAATAAAGTGAAGTGATGAGTGTACTATAATTCAAATTTAATACAAAATAAATTAATTCAATAATAAATTTAATGGAGAAATTAGAAGAGGGTTAACCCTAAAATAAGGAAAGTGGGCAAAGTGAGCTAGAAGATGTTTTTAAGGAAGCTACTTGGAGAGTATAAATAAGAGGAAATGCTCTCTCATTTAAGAAACACTTGAGAATATTGAATACCTATAGGTGTCTGAGGTAACCAAAGGATATATAAGCCGAATGTTTGAGGAAAGTGAAGAAAAGAAGGCTGGAATTCAAGGAAGGATAAATTCTTTTGATGATGCTTTCTAAGGTATGTTTTTTTTTCAGGTCATCTCACCATTTTTGCAATAATTTTTTTTCTAGAATGATTCAGACTGTGAAATCGTTATTTCATTGAGGACACATATCCAAGTATATGTGGTAAAAAATTCATCTTGTGGGCCATATTTTTTTTGGATATACACTCTGTGGAAAATAGGGTTTGTGGCTAGTCCTGAAACTAGTCTAAAACAGGTGTTTTGGGTAAAAACGTCATAACTTCTTCATAACAGATACCAATTCAGTGAAACAAATGTTTTTGGTTATATTATAGTTTTTGGTATGCTGTGTAATAGTTTCATATCAATGTAGAAAATATTTCGTGTGGGGCACGCTCTACAAGGTCGCTCTCTAGAATAAGCCATAATTCAGCAAGGTGTGCCATTTTTTCCATAACTCCTTTTATGAGAGGTTCCAAGTAGTGAAACCTGGATTAATTGAATAAAACACACTGAATAACATTGTGTATCAGTTTCATATATTTATTCATTATAGATACAAAGTTATGATTATTTCAATGAGGGTTGTTGACTAATCCAAAACTAATCTTGTAAGACTAAATAAACGTTTGATGAAAATGCTAGTCTCTTGTTGTTAAAGTTAAGGAAGGTTTGTAGGTATATGATCATATACACCAGATCTATTACAGAGTTACAAATCATATTTGGATGATGAAATTGATGAGGGATTTTGGTTGAGGTACAAGTTGGGTACTTGCTTGAGACAAGTAGTTGATGAGTTGGAACATACATGAGGTGTATAGTTGATGATGTTGGTACATATTGATGAGTCATAGTTGATGAGTACTGGACACATGATTGGTACATACTTGGTACATGGTTGGTTTCACTTGTTTATGGTACAAGTTTATTACAAATTGTTTGGTACAGGTTGGTGCATGGTTGATGCACTTGTTTATGGTACAGGTTGAGGTACAGGTTGATGCATGGTTCAAGTTTATTGGTACATGTTTACAACGGTATATATCACAGTGATAGTGTGATAGTGGTTCCATCATTCTACTTCTACTTCAGGGTGGTTGTATGGGGCAAGGATAGGTGGTTGTAGCCACCTTTCGGTTGTAGCCGAAGAACATATGGGGTTGTAGCCTCCTTCTGGTTATAGCCAGAGAATTTTGGAGTTGGAGCTTCCCTCGAGTTGTAGCCTGAGAAACTAGGGGGTTGGAGCCTCCTTCCAGTTGCAGCTGGAAAACAAAGGAATTTGGTGCTTCCAATGAATATAATTCTTCAAGACATATAAGATAAATCATTTTGTGGTTTTCTCCCGATTTGGGTTTCCACATAAAACACTGAATTACTATGTATGTGTGTGATTGTTCATTTCTTATTTCTCATTATTGGATAATAATTTTGCATTGATATGACACTTGGATTATTTGGAGAAAAAATATTATAATTACGCTATTAGTGATTCACCCTCCCTCTCAATAATCCAACATTAGGGTCATTGCACCTCTCAACCCCGATGAAGGTAGCAAATACACAAAACCTATAAGAGAAGAAGACTGCACCTATGAGCAAGAGAACATCTATAAACTAACAACAGGACAATAGGATTATATTAATCCCATAGTAGATGGAAATATAAGTTGGCGAAGTGAAAGTGCATGCTCGTTAGATTCATAAGAAGCATTGGAAAATTGGCAGAACAAAATGTATGAAGTCTCTACATGGAGGTGTGCCAAATTGACTAAGGCAGTTTGTTGGATTAGCACAAAAGTAAGTAATCTTCCTACATTTGATGGCTTGAATAATTTAGAGACATTCTATTTGAATTTGAAGGAATTGTACTAGCACAGTAGAGGTTGTTGTCACTAGATGAAGCCTTGAAAGTAACACCAGCTAGATGGTGGGGAACACACAAGAAGAACATAGCAGAGTGGATATAATGTCACACCTTTTTGACAGTGCACTTTTCAGACCAAGTTGAAGGTTGCAAAGTTCGATACACATTTCAGAGTTGTCCTAAGGACCATGTGTGAAGTTGTGAGGAAGCCTGGAGAAACATTCCTAAATAATAGTGGGTACATAAATTCATTGGCACGTTAGATACTACACCTATCAACTGGTATCTTCAATCAGAACTGCTCTTAGTCAGTACAGATTGGTATGGTATGACCTAGAACTTTATAGCTACGTTATGATCTAAAATTCAATACCCCAGAGTAGATAAAGCTTTACAAATTGTAAGACAGAAGGTATTTGAGGAGGCACCTAACCCCCCTCTTGAACAAGAAGAAGATGAATGGACTTTGCCTCTTCAGTGGTTATAGGGTTGTTATAATATTAATTTTGATGGGGATGATGACCCTAGGAATGTGAACATTTCATAAACTAAAGGAAAAAGAGATATAGAAGGGTCGGGGATTGAATTACCTTTTGTTGGGAATCCTATTAAAATTAAGAAAGTTAATATTGGAACAGAGCAAGCACCTAAGTTCGAAAACGTTGGAGACTATTGGGATGATGCTACTATTGATAAGATTACAAAATTATTGCATGAGTATCAGAACTTGTTTCCAACCAAGTTCATGGACATGAAGGGCATTAAAGGGCCCATGGGAGAACTGAAGATTCATTTGAAAGCAGATGCAAGGCCTGCCAAGCAGAGGCCTTACAGACTGAATCTGAAGTATAAGTAGAAAGTTAATACTGAATTAGATAGTATGTTGGAAGAAGGAATTATAGAACCAGTCGAAGAATCTGAAGGGATCAGCCCTATGGTGGTCCAAGATAAGAAGACAGGAGAAATCAGAATCTGTGTAGATCTAAGGAAATTGAATGATGCATGTTTACATGATCCATTTCCTACACCTTTTACTGACGAAGTTCTAGATAATGTAGGAGGACAAGAATTTTATTCATTCACAGATGGATTTTCAGGCTATAACCAGATCAAAATTGCTAAGGAGGACAGACATAAGACTACATTTTCAACAAAATGGGGTTCTTTTTAGTACACTGTGATGCCTTTTGGTTTGAATAATGCACTAGACATCTTTTCCAAGGTGGTGGTCTAAGCATTTAAGGAATTTTTAAATAAGTTTTTGGAGGCATACTTTGATGACTTGACCGTTTTTAGTCTACTGAAAGATCATATTCAATGTCTGAGATTAATTTTGGATAAGTGCAGAAAATGTCAAATTGCCCTGAACTTGAAGAAGTGTATTTTATTTTCACCTTTGGAGTGTTGTTAAGATGCATTGTGTGTAAGAAGGGGTTGTTGGTAGATCCCTCCAAGATTGTTATCATTGTTGATCTACCTCCTCCTACTTCGATTAGACATATGTGCACTTCATTGGGACACAATGTATACTACATAAATTTCATTAGGTTAAGAACATATAACAACACCTATGGAGAAGCTATTAAAGAAGGATAGTAAGTTTCAATAGATAGAGGAATTCCAACAAAGCTTCGACACATTAAAGCAAAATATGATCACTACACCTATTTTGGTTTTTCCAGATTGGAGTAAGGAATTCCATGTTCATGTTGATGCTTCATCCATTGCATTAGGAGTTGTTTTAGCACAACCAAGTGCAGGAGATATTGACCACCCTATAGCCTTTTCTAGCAGGAAGCTTTTGACATCTAAAATGAATTATACCACCATTGAAAGAGAAGGCTTAGATATGGTATATGCACTGTAGAAGTTTAGACACTACTTGTTGGGAGGAAATTTTAATATGTTTACTGATCATTTTGCATTGAAGTACTTAGTCAACAAGCTAGTGTTGGGGGGAAGAATATGAAGATGGTTATTATTATTCCAGGAGTAT
>SNQJ01S0193631.1:0-17585 GCA_010110895.2 Picea sitchensis
AACCCCTTAGGTTCTTTAAACATGTCATCATACTGATTAACAACTTCAAATAGACTGGATTTTAACTTTTCATCACAACCTTGAAATGCTTCGTTCTCAACATCATTTTTAGGTTTGATCATTAAGAGAACAAAATTCTTACTGGCATTAACTAACCTCTTCATTTGCCCCGCATTTATGATTGATAAATTCATATTCTTAGTGTGAGCTCTAACAATGTACTCAACCCCATCTTTAAACAAATGATACTTATTCTCGTGACGATAGAAAATAGCTTTCCTATCATACAAATACGGGCTTCCCAACACAATACCACATATATCCAATGGAATCACATCAAGCTCTACCTCATCAACGAAATTTGCAGTTATAACAAACCTAAGTTTACACTTCCTAGTTACTTGTAACTTAGCATTATCACATATCCAACCAAGAGGGTATGGCTTAGGATGTAAACTTGTTTCCAACTTAAGTTTCTTAACAGTCTCTTCAAAAATAAGGTTTGCTTGAGATCCAGAATCAAATAATGTGTCTATCTTAGTATGCTTTGAAACAACCCTTATATGAAAAAGTTCAATTCTCGATTTTTCTTGTTGAGTTACATTGACATTAGTATTACTTAAAGAGCTAGTACTTGCAACAGAACCATTACCTTGGTAACCCATGGCCGTGATCTTCGTTTCATCACCCGAATCTGAACCTAAGTCATGTTGAACAGTCGCAACAGTATTCGACTTCCCTTTGTTGTTGTTGCCAAACTTTTTGGGTCTTCTTTCAAGATGAAGCTTCCAACAATGATCTTCATCATGGCCATCTTTTGAACAATGTTTACATGTGAACTTTTCTCCCTCTTTCTTCACACCAGCATTCTTCCTGCCATTGCCTTTGAACCTTTTCTTTCCCTTGTCTCCATGGTTGAATGTCTTCTTGTTACCCTCATGAGTGTCGTTCCTTCCCCTTGCTTCCAAATTAGTGGCCTAAACACAAACTTCAAATCTAGATGAAGTTTAAACATGAGTATAAATTAATGTCTTAAATAACTATGCTTAAAAGAAGGCTTTAACTATATTTGTTGAGCAAGAGAGTTTCTTGAGAGAACAAATCAGCTCCCAAAACCAAATCTCTTCTCCTAGAATTCACAGTAAAAGCTTTTTGGACCTCTGTCCTTTAGCTTGTCTAAAATTACCACGCTATTATTCCATGTAGTTGCCTTTTGTTTTATATATACTTATTGGATAGTGTTTTTAATCCCATGACCATGTAGAAATCATTCCAAGAAATTAAAATTTTACCATGCTTTTCATTCCTCTTTGAGTCTTGGATTCCACAAATAGGGTATTTACACTGCTCAGTCTTCTTTCGACATTTAAATTTTGGTTTCATCATCTTGAATTTTATATATTCTGCAATATACTTCAATTTGGCGTATACAATTATCTAACTTCTCAGTGGCACTTCTCCATTATGTTGGCAATTCAAATTTTATATCAAGCTTTTAATGAAGGAATTTGAGAAGAAGTTTTACCATGCCTTGGAGAGTCGGAATAGGTCTCAATGAGTGAAGAAGAAGAAGAAGATGAAGTGGAGGAGAAGATGGTGGAGAAGCACCATTCCCACTCCTATTTCTGGCTGGAGGTTTGTCTGCCCTCCTTATGCGATGAAAGGTTCGGAGCCTTCACCTAACGTGGCTCTGCTCGCTCATAAATATCTTCATCATCCTCCTCTCGACTCCGCGTAGCCTCACGGATCGCACTTCCATTTTGGTGAGGGAACCGTTCATGACTTTCTGCATTTGCCATTCTTGGTGAATGTCTCTTTGAAATTTGCGGTGAATGAATATGCTTCTCAACACCGGTGAGAACTTGGCTCTGAGTTGACGACATTCTCTCTTTTTAACCTTATTAAGCATCCGGGCTCTAAAGGCACAAACAATCGGGGATGGCACAAAAACCCGATTACTCGATACAAACTTGATCTAAAGGAGGACTTGAAAAGCTTGAAATTATTTGCAATGTAAAGTATTTGTGTTTAAAAGCAAATGGATCAGTTTGCAACACATATATTAAATGATTACTTATGAAAAATACACAGACTCATAATCAATGAGCATAAGAACATAAACACAGCAATTTGATAAAGGAGTTCACTCCTCTTTTGGGCTACATCTCCTTGTCCATTTTCCAATGGATATTTTGTATTAATTTCTCAAAGTGCTCAAAGCCATTTCTTACAATGCTCAAAGTACGACAAATCCTTTATTTTATCCTTCCGGCCGAGGCGTTCAAAACCATGCAGGGCTCTTTGGCACCTCAATCGGTGGCTTGAAGAAGTTAGGCCTCTGAGTCTCCCTCTTCAAAGCTTGTTGTCTCTGCATCTAGAGTGCACCCTTCGATTGAACTTGGCTCCGCATGCAATGCATGAAAACCGGCCACCGGGGTGCAATCGGCGTAATGGTTGCCAAACCCATTAGAAGACGGTTAAAGAGCGCACCATTTAACACGCTTCTTACTGGGTGTATGAGGTCATGTGACCGCGCATATGAGCAAAAATTGGTTAACACCATTTACATTTGTTTAACTCCAAGCTCCGTTTGGTCACAAGGCATAAGGCAAAGGGACCAGATTTATGTTTGCCAGCTGGCGCTTCAACCCGTTACAGCAGCGCGTATATATTATACTACATTTCGCATGCTTTGCAAGGCCGACCAGCCAGGTTATGTAATATGAACTCCAGCGCGCATTTCATCGGCTATACCATATGGTACGGTCCGCATGTAAAATCAAATGACCAGATTGGGCTAAGAAGCCAGGCAAAATTCACTCGTCATTACGCCCAGGTGTGAATTGATACATTTAAACACTTAAGTAACGAGGAACAAATGGGAACCAGGTCGATGTCGAGATGTTGGCTGAAGGCTTGGTGGGAGGTGGGAGAAACGAACCCCCGCGGACTCAATATAATTTTATATACAACCAATTAACCAATAAAGGGTTGCCACATGGCACCCATTATTGAACGATAGCTGCCACCATTAATAGCAAAGTACCGCGTCACCATATGATTCAACAATCAACAAATTCTTGCCGATCATACATGCAGGTCGATGCGGTCCGTACGTCGGCTTATCTGGGCTATGCGGTCGGTATCAAAACTTATTTTACTGTTGTTTACGGCTTAGCGAACATGATATTATTTCAATATAAGCTCCGGCGTCCGTTTGAGACAAAGCAGAGTTCGCGTTAGGTTCGCCCAACTCTTGATACCCTCATCTCGTCGATTTGAAGCGATTCGAGCACTTTGAATTTAGGGCAATTTTGATCCCGATCCACTTGTCTTTTTATTTTGAAATTCTGAGGAGGAATTATGCGATTACCATATTTTAAGGTCAGCTCGTGTACATACCTGCCTTTCGCACAATAGAAACTACGCCCATATGCAGTTGTTGATGCAACAACTCACGTTTATGTTTCATGAAAGTGTTTTTAATAAAGAGAGAGTTTATCTCTTTCATGATAGAAATTCAGACTTCTCAGGACTTTCAACTGAATCGATCCAGTGCAGTATCGGCAATGGCAGGTTGAAGTTTGGTTTACTTGGTCCTTAGTCTTCTTGTATTTTCCCTAAAAGGTTTAGAGCGAGTTGTCAAGTCTTAGATCCTCGTTTTGGTTTCTTGGTTGAATCCATGCAATCCCTAATTGGGCAAAGGTCTTTATCAATCTTGTTTTCATCTTTCTCTTTATTCATGTTTCTTTCTTTGAAAAGGCCGAAAAAATGTTTTACTTCAGTTTTTCTTGTCAAAGCAGTTCAAAAAAATCAAAAAAGAATTTATTTTCTTGCATTTAGTTTGTTAAATTAGTCAAGGTTGTTATTTGCAAAGAAAAAAGTCTTCTTTTCGATTTCTTTTTAGATTTCTGAAGAGTATATACAAGTGGTTTTAATTCAAATGAAAAAAGTTTTAATAATATTTCTTCATTTGCAAGATCTTGAAATATTGATTAGAAAGGATTTGATATTTACAAGAGTTTTACAAGCTTTCTTTAATTTTGAGTATATTATTTTTTCTTTCAAATGCTTTAGAGTTCTCTTCATAAATCATCTCTTCATAACACCATCATTTTAACTACCTCACCCTTTAAAAAATCAAACCTTAAAATTTCAAGCAATCTAAAATATATTAGACTTTTTGTTTGTAGGGTTCACCAACTAGTTTAGGGTTTTAGGCCCTTGAATTAGATTTGGAGAGGCACTGTAAGAGGACACTTCTGAAACAAACATTGGAGTGCAAGGATGAGAGTGTTTTAATTCGGTATGTCGTAGATTTGTCCAGGAACCCTCTCTAACGGAATTATAAACACAAAGATGCATGAGGGAAGGGAGGGAGATAAACCCTCAAGATGGACTAAAAACACTTATGAGTAGAGGATTTATATTGAGGGTGTTTCACCGAGAACAATATGATCATTTCCTACAGGCTTCATGGACTCGAATACGAACAAGATCCTCGGGTTGTCTTGGATGAATTCCTTCGATACCCTTGAAGGGATTCAAAATTATTATCCTTCTCATTCTGATCTTCCAGTATGGAGCTATACCCACCTAATTGTTGGCTGAGATAGAAGCGGTTTCCACCATTTTATGGAATTACACATGTGATTGTAGGGGTATACCATGGTACCTAGAACAGTACCCATGATTTTGGTCATCATGATGATGTATTGATGATGAATTATTACTCGGGCTCTTCATAAGAACTCCTCACGAGAAAAGTTACTTCCATCTCTTCAGAAAACTCATTTTGAAGAGGGAGTTCCTGGGGATGCTAGTGATATCAAGAGTCACGAGAATGTTTGATTCAGCGGATAAGTTAGAGTCTTGAGAATTCTGCTTGTGTTGGGAAACTCCTTAGGGGGTAGAAAACTCTTTCTAAAACATGGAAAAAGATGGAATTCTCGATGTTTCCTAGAAGGGAATCTTCTAGAAGGGGATGGAGTTAACATTGAGATAGGTTATCTTATCTTTGGATTGATATTGTAGGATCATTCTTATCCAAATAAAATAGAAATCTGTTCCTCTCCCTACTATATATTGGGGAATTCTCATGGAAAAAGTTAAGCAATATTAAATTTAGGTGTTGAGTGAAAGAATTGTGTGAAGGACCTAAAACTTGGAAACGGTAGCTTGGAGACTCTATGAAGTCTATCAAAGAGGTTTTGATCTTCTTCATACAAAGATTAGACAGTGTGTGTGTGTGTTGGTGAGAATACACCGAGAAGGAAACTGACATCAAGGCGATGGGGTTGTAATCTTGCACTTTCAATCAATATATGATAGAGTGGCATGTCCCTTTCCATAAAGCTATTTCCACTTTATTATTATATCATATTCCTTGAAGTCATACACATAAGTTATTTACATTGAATATATTTTGCTATCTTCACTTTGGTTTGTGTTGTCTTTAGTTGTGACCTCGGAAGGCTTGAATTGAAGCCGGGAGAAGCATAGACCCTAGGAGTATAAGGTATGTTACGCGTTTCCTTCTAGTTAATTCAATGAATTCAAAACTTAGGGAAAGAATTAGCTATATAATCTTGTTTTATTCTAGATCGAGGTGGATCGGGAATCTATTGATGTCCACACCTACTGATTAGTCCGATAACAAGGGTGAACTTCAAATCACACTTTTTAGAGTATACGGAGGGAGTGATTTTGTGTTGGGATTTCCTGCCACCTTGGTTAGTTTCTCTGTAGTGTCGATTTGCGTAACTGTCCTTCCCACTATTTAGTCTCCTGCTTGGTTTTTTTCCTTTGGAGGAACTTTAGTGTGTTCTCTATGCTCTCTATTTTTCCATAGTGATTTAGTGGAGTAATTTCTTTGGTTCCTCTCTAACCTAAGGGTGGTAAGACCTCCCCTCTATGGAGTTGTGAGGACTTTGGTCTTAAGCATAGAAATGTAGAACGCCTCTTTATAAGTTGTTTTTTACTATCAACACTTGTTCGTCAAAATTGATTGTGTGAGAATTTTACGGAATTGAATGATCCCGCAAGGGAAAACACAATGCATATGTATATTCATGAGCTAGGGAAGTTCCCGATGATTCCAACCAAGGAACCCATTAAAAAGGAGATTCTTTCCTTATTTTGGAAAGCGTTGTTGTCCCGCGGTACTTTGTACATTCTAGGTTGAATGTTGGACTACCGGTTTGGTTAGGTACCATTCCAAATGTCCCAAAAATGCTCTTGACATGCTTCCCGGTTAAGTGTATGTCACAGGCATCATGTTGATGTTCCTTCATCAACGAAGTATTCTTCTCCTCCTTCTCTCGCCTTTGGTGAAAGTACAGTTATTAGTAACCAAAAGTCTAAACAAAGTAGAAAGAAGAAGAATAGGAAATAGAAAAAACCACAATCTTTAGCAGTCATGTTGGAGATGGATCCTCAACCTCACCTTTAGTCATGCTAAAACCAACACCCAACCCTATATGCAAGAGTCATGCGGAGGCAGACCAATCCTTGCAAGTCATCGCGGAGTTCAATCCACCCAACATCTGCGAGTCTTGTTGGAGATGGGTCCTCAACCTCTACAGAGTCATGTTGAAGACCAACACCTAGCCTCTACAAGAGTAAATGGTGGTGGAAAATTCTAGTGTTACTAGACCATACTTGGTGATGGATGCAGCCTCACACCCAGAGTCATGCTATCGGCCAATGCACCAACCCTCATGTAATTCATGTTAGGGACAAGAAACCAACCACTACAAATCATGTTGGGGGTGTTAATTCTATTGAGAACCCTAGATGGATAGGACATAAGCCTCAGTTCCCTTGAAAGCTTTGCAAGGGAGATCAACTTAATTCCCTAGCCTACGGAGGTTATGAATATTATGGTCCCTATCGCAAGCTATTTTTGATTGTGAGTCTTAAGGGTTTCCTCCATCAACCTTTTAGTTTGATGGAAATTAATCCTATTTGATGCAATCTTCGGTGATCCCTCCTATTTTTCTGGGGTGGGTTTCTTTAGACCATGAAATTTCATACGACCCTATTCACCAATGGTTTGAGGAAGTGGTCTTGTCGATGCGATATTCGGTTGATACCACTCTTCTCTGGAGAGTGTCAAGTCTACTAAAATTAGTCACCTTGATGCAATATTTGGTTGATCCACTCTTCTCGGGGAGTGATGTGTCTACGGACCATGTTTCTATCATTTCCAGTTCATTACTTTCAGAACAAGGGGGGCATTCCACTCGCTTTGATCACACCCCCTCCAAGTCACAGGATGGTTTCCTTTGATTCTTGTGTGCTTATTGAGTCTCGTCTTCCTTCTTATGCACCACTTTCAAATAAGGGTTGAAGTTAATTCAAAAACATTTATCGATGTATTGTTGTAGATGAAGGAGCCTCCATAAGTATTTTATCCTCCTCACGGTTTGGGAATATTTGGGTTCTCATGATCTTGTGTCTTCTTCATATGAGTTGTTGGCTTTTGATAGAAGTCCCTGAAGTAAGATATTTGGGGATTCTTCCTCGATTGCCTGCCTATCTCGTAAGGTGGGAATATTGTCCTTGTGGATGTTATAGTGATGCAAGGCTTGTTAGATTTCAAAATGCTTCTCGAGCATGATTATATGTATATTCTATATGGACTTTTTGGTGTCACGCTCTTCGGAGATGCATTTTACCTCACCTTTGGAAGGTATGCACTATCAGCTTGATTGGCATACATTAATCACTATAGATTGTTAGTTCTGGTTGTCCCTTTATATGTTTCTAGTATTCGTGTAGCATAGACTCTTCCCTACCATAGGAGAATTATGTGGCATCTTATCCTCCGTGTTCAATTTCTCCACGAGGCAGGGCATTCACTTCATTTTTCCTTCCTAGAGACTACCATCGGGTAATCCATTGGTTTATCCAATTGGGGCATGCAGGATCCCTAGCTTCCCCCTCTTGGTCCAAGTGATCTTGAGTCTCCTTTTGAGTCCGATCTCACTATTTGTAGATCCTCAAGCCCTCGTTCAGTAGCTTGATTCTTCAGCGATGAGCTTTTCCAGTCTTGGCCATAACCTTCATCGTTATATGGAATATGGTTAGTTTACCTCTCCATTTGGGAGTGTTGAGCCTCCTCGTTCATGTAATTTATCGGATATTGAATTTCCTTCGGATGGGGGATATCCTTGAATCCATAACTACAGTTTCTATAATGTGGGAAGAATTACACCATGGTTTGTGTTTTCTCTCCTTTTGGGAGAATTTTCAAGTTGACTATCAAAGAGACTCTTGGTCAAAACTTAGCAACGGGCTCTACAGACTACCACCATGCATGTGAGCTGAAAGGTTGTCTAGTGCAATACATATTTTTATAATCTAGGTTTTATGTTTTCAATTTTTTTGTATTCTGTAGCACCTCTTATTTTCTGAAGTTCCTATCTATATATTGGATTTATTGACTTCTGGATGAGTGTTATTGGACTTATATATAGGATCATGGAGACATTTTCTTTGACATTTTGTTCATCATATCGATCAGTTCAGTAGGTATTGGTATAAAACTAGCATATAGGTTGGAATTTTCCATGCATTTTTTGTTATCCATTTCCTCTTTAATTTTTCCATAGGATAGACCCCACTGAAGTGAGACATATAACCTTCATTGTTTCTTTATAAGTGTCGTAATTAGATGGTAGAGCCTACACCTTAGATGGATTCCCTAGGTAGATACTTTGTTGCATTTTGGCGTACATGTTGTCAGTTATGATCTGTATCATTGGCCATATCTCTTTCATAGACTTGGTGATGTCTATTCAGACACTTTCTTTAACTTCGGCCAGAGTTTTACCTGCCACTGTTTGCTTCCAGAGCTGTTGTAACTCTTGTTTGAGCTGGTCTGACACCTGTTTTTTCCTTGGAGAGGCTGATCTGATAGGAAGATTTGAGTTCTTGAAGGTTCTCAATATCCTTTTTGAGCTTACTAATCTTTATTTCCTACAGGTTCATCTTTCCATAGATTTGGCCAATTCGACTGTCTTTTCCAAAGATGTCAGTGGATTCGTTGATGGGACTTCTGTTACTGATGTTGTACTCCTCCCTGAGGTGGAACTGCGCTCAATGGAATGACTTCCATTGACTTCCTTATGTTCTTTCTCTTTTACTAGCTTCTCCATCTCAACTTTAGGCTCCTTTAGTTTGCATTTTCTACTGCTCCATTATTAGTTTGAGCATTTCATCTTTTCTCCTTCCATCTCTGCTATTTCCTTCACCTACGAGATACTCTTTTGGTGGCAGTTTCAGTTGTTTTCCTTAAGGAGGCTATGTCATCATTTTTCTTTTTAATCATCTCCTCGAACGTGCTTTTCACGTTCGAGGGATCGCACCCGATCTTAAGGACCAATTCCTCAAAAGTCTTGATCCTATTGTCCTATGCAAAGGACGATATCTCAACTTCAACTGTGTTTTAGGACATTGTTCAGGACACTTGCAATTTGGACACTGATAGTGCGGAAGCATGTGCCAGTGTATAGAAACCATTTCTCCTGTTTGCTTGTGCAAATCCATCTAATCCCAGCTGAATGTACATCCTTAGTCTATGAATTCAAAAAGTGGCCCTTTTGTAATCAATAATGATTACCTTTGTACCCGATCTTAAGGACCAATTCCTCCAAAGTCTTGATCCTATTGTCCTTGGCAAAGGACGATATCTTCTCCAACTTCAACTGTGTTTGGACATTGTTCAAGGACACTTGCAATTTGGACGCAGTAGTGGAAGCATGTGCCAGTGTATAGAAAACCATTTCTCCTGTTTGCTTGTGCAGATCCATCTAATCGGCTGAATGTACATCCTTAGTCTGGAATTCAAAAGTGGCCCTTTTGTAATCAATGATTACCTTTGGATCCGGGACCTATGCTTGGAGGAATGCCATATGCATTCTTCCCTTCTCAGTGTCAAATGCCAATAGCAGCCTATGTTCTGCAGTTGACGTCTGCTTCCAGAACTAGGCGCAAGTGTTGTTGGTTAGAGTCTAATTCCTTTTCTTGATCAGATCGTATTTCTCAA
The DNA here is from genome assembly GCA_010110895.2 of Picea sitchensis. Lineage (NCBI taxonomy): Eukaryota > Viridiplantae > Streptophyta > Pinopsida > Pinales > Pinaceae > Picea > Picea sitchensis. The sequence goes on from SNQJ01S0193631.1 coordinate 10,052, forward strand.
AGATGCTTAGCTTCGGTCCTAGCTTGCCTGGCTGGGTGGTTGATGGAGTATCTGTAGATTTATTTGGCAACGTTGAGGTTATGATATGCTGGAGGCTTGCACTGAGGGGTGGCCTATCAACCTTGGTCACTGTAGTAGATGGAACATCCTTTTCCCCAGTCGGTTCGGGAGATGAACTAGTTTTAGACCTCTTGGTATGTAGTTGGAATTCTTCTGATGACACTTCAGTGACAGGTGGTGACAAATCTTGCCTAGGCCTTTTCTCTTTCGGAACCTGTGGTGTGGCTGTTTGTGATACAGTGGCTAGGGATTCCTGTTGTTTTCTTCGACCAAAGTGTTTGGTTCCCATACTGTCTGGTTTGCGAATTTCTCAACTTCGGGCCTAGATTCATGGACATACGAGATATTCTTATTTTTCACCCTCATCTCAGAGATAATCCCACATGGATCGTAGTGCCATGTGAAACTCGTGACGAACTTCATTTCCTTCAGCAGCTTGTGTGCTTCCTCTCCGACGCCACGATTGTTGCATATGAAAGAGCCAATCTTCCCTTTGATTATGAGATGTTGTTTTTTCTTTAGAGACACAAAATGAATATCATCAGAGTTTATCATTTTTCTTATGTACTCCAGAGAAAAAATTATGACAGGAAGGTATTTAGGCAGCTTATACGGGGCCAACTCGCACCCATATACTCTTATCTCAGTGTGATTTTGGTATAAATACCAATCACCAGTCTTGGTGTGATCCGAAAGATGCAGGATCCTCTGAACTTCATCATTAATCCTAGGTTTGGGCCTGCTGCTAAGCATTATTACCACTGGGTGATAGAATTGCTCAATGAACTGCTTGAAACTGAACTCTGTGGAGTTATGCTTGAGCAAGGAGGTCCACGCGGTTACTGCCTGGGTTCTTCCATCTCCATCCATCTTCTACATGGAAAAATCAAATTTATTCGCTTGGAAGAAAACAAACAAGTACGCCAGTATAGAAGAGTACCGGAACATGCATTCCATGATGAAATTTACAAACTGCTCGTGAATATTGTTCACCGAGAACGTGCTAAAGTCGAACTGGGTAGTGGGATTCTCATCGATGGAGAAAATGGACAAAAAATCCAAGAACGGGTTCATCTACCCACTGATCTGAATAATTACCCAACAAGGTGCATAGGGACGAGATAATCTGGTTTCCTTTGGTCGAAAACATGGAAGAAGGATAAGGGGGATTTGTAGCGGGGAATTGAGCGGATGGTCGGAGGAAAAGCTCTAATATTTGAGCTCTTTGGGGGAAAGTCATCTTCTGGTATAATTCTGTGAGAATTTCAAGGTTAAAAGGTGATGTGGAGTCAGCTTGAGGTATTTGCATCATTTGGTCGATGGTTTCAGGCGTGATGAGGAAAATAAATTCTCCAGACGAGGAAACGATGGCTCTTTGCTCGGGAATGTAGTGGGCTTGGCACTTGAGAGCAAACTATGGAAAAGGGTGAATCTGAGGAAAGAGATACAGGGGTAGGTTGGACTCCCAGAGTCCAATTTCGTCACTCTGGTCCAGGAAAACTTCTTTGAGCCACGACTGAAAGTATGCAAAATCGAAATCGCACTTTGTATTTGCAATTAGGTGATCTTTGTCGACCAGTGGAATCCTATCAAGGTCGACGAGAGGCAGGAGAAACGGATTCTCCTCTCCTTCTGCTTTTTTTGACTTTGGTGCCATTACTGTAATAGTACCTGCAAAAAAGCAACGTTAGTGGGGACGACGGTAGATGGGGGCGACTGACTAAAACGGAGAAAAACAGTGTAAAACTCTCTGGTGCGATGAGTGGGTAAATGGTGAAAGGAAGGAGAGTGAGGGTAGTTTTGAGTAAATGGGTGTCCGTTGGGCATGAGGGACAGGTCAGTTGGTTAACGGATAGGTTATCCAATAATAAATGGCCAACGGATCACTTAGAGCGTGAGATGGCAGGTGACAGTGACTGAGGAATACGGATGGGTAAAGTGGTGGCTACCAATTGGAGTAAAAATCATGGTGAGGGGGCTTTCCACGAGTGAATGGGCGGGAAGGACTGATAGAAATTATGGGATGTGACTCTTTTGGAAAGGTGGATGATGACGTCAAGAGGTGACGAAGGTATGTCAGACAGTAGGAGGCGGTGGGATTCGAGACCGGTAGAATCATGCCACGTATAGATAGGGGCCCACCAGAGGAAAGATTCCATTCGGGACCCCTCCCCCCCTCAGTTAAAGGCAGATCAGTCGGGGGGGGGTCCGAAAAACACCTTGAGCCATTGATCTGTGTGTTGGCCTTTTGACCACAGATCTATGCACGTCCTTTATCACCCATTCCGGACCCCCCCCCTCCATTAAAGGAAGAACGGACGGGGGGGTCCACAATCCAATATAGACCATAGATCCACATGCTTAAACTTGGGCCGTTCAGATGTGCACGTGTATTATCCGCGATTTCGGACCCCCCCCCCAGTTAAGGATAGAATGGTCGGGGGGGGTCCGAAAAAATCTGACCAACGTAGATCTGGGTGTAATTATCTGGACCATTGATATATGAGCAGAGCATAAGTGAGGGCGCGAAGAATACATGCGCCAAAGAACTTAGGATAAGTGCATTTCACGGGTTTTTTCCCAAGGATTTTCATGTATACACCACCACAGGGCTAGACAAACAACATTTTTAAGCATCTGAAACATGGTGCAACATTTATCATCCAGCTGGTTTTATTGAAGTAAAGCAACTAGCCTATATTCTAACCTAGCTTCCTATGACAATTAATCCAGATTATACTGTTGGGCTAAGAACTTACTCTACCCTGGGGCTATCTGACCAAGATTAGATAGTCTGGCCAGATTTATTCACTAATCTAACCTAGATACTTTGGCTAAGATTGAACGGTTTAGCCAAGCTTATTCACCAACCCTATCAACGTCAATTTAAAAATGAACTTAGCCATGCTTGAAAGGTATGGACCAAGTTACTATTATTGCATGGGGCTTTATTGAAATTCTTTTATGTCGTCTTTTCTTTTTCTTTTCTTTCTTTTCTTTTTTCTTTTTCTTTTTAAATTATTTGCAGAATGAAAAATCATTTGTCAACAAAAACACTAGAGAGAGATAACATTCCAGTCACCAGTTGATCCTATAACTTATAGGGTGATAACAGCGGCTCCACTTGGGGATGGTACTTTCCTTGTGAAGTGCCAACAATCCTAGTTCTTGATGTTCTAAAAATTTTTGCCTAGTTTCTTTCGTTGATTGATTGGTTTTATTCTTGAAAAATGGAAGAACAGTGGTCAGCAGCTTAGGGCCTTCTCTTCGGGCTTCAACCAACTGACTAAATTTATTCACTCAGAAAATGGAGGCGAAAAATAAAGATGGTATGTACAATGGAGAGTGTAACCTTGAGTCTCTACTGAGGCGGTAAATAATGCTTCAACATTCTGCCATTTACAGGTCCTCCTAGCAGATCTGTCCCATCAGTGTTGTTTAGCAAAAAAGTGTTATTTCCTCTGAATGCTTGAGTCATGTATGGTCCCTTCCACAGACTATCGAATTTTCCATGATTTCCCTTGTCTTCATTTCGGGCGTCCCATCTCAATAACAAATCTCCTAGATCAAAATCATCTTCCTTGGTTCTTTTGTCGAAAATCTTCTTGATGCTTTCTTGGACTACCTGAGTCTTGTTGAATACCTCTTCCCTAGACTGCTGCAAATGGATCATTTGATTGATCCTTCTTTGTGATTCGTTTGGCTCGGCTTGTATGTCTTGAAGCAATTTCATGATAGGTGTTAGCACATAATTTTGACTGGGGGTACTCTCCTAAAGAAGCGTCCCTTGGGCGAAGAAAAAAAGATCCAAAAACCCACTTTCCCAAATTTTTTAGGGCAGGCGTGTCATTTTAATGAACGGGCACTTTTGGGCGATCACGATCTGCTTGCTTGAATCTACGGCTCTCATGCGATTCCGGACCCCCCCCCNGGTCCGGAATCGGGCGCGCACCTTTCCAATGGTGGAGATTGAGGCGCCCAGATCTACAACTCTCATGCGATTCTGGACCCTCTTGTCATTCTGTTTTTATTGAGAAGGGGGGGGTATGGAATGAGGTGGGGGCCCTGCCTGTCGTGTCGACCTCCTGCACACCTTTCCCATCTCAGGACCCACATATCCTACCATGTCCAGCCACATGGCCCCCCTTTCAACGCATCTCCCTCTCGCTGCCTGCCATGTCTCCCTTTCGCCCAGTCACCTCCACCTCAACACCTTCCTCCATTCACTGTCTCCTGTCCACATATCACTTACACGAAAGCACCCCTTCCCCCCCGCCTCACCTTCACTATACTGGTGCCTACAACCTCCTCATCAAGCATGCCACATCTTCCACCTCTCATCCCGTGAACCATTCGGTTGGTCCAGGTGGCCCCTCAAGAAGACCTCCACGTCCCCAAAAGGCAGAGTTGACCAGAACCGTTCCTGATCCCAAGAGGGTGGTTATTGCAATTGTTGGAGGTGGTTAGACATCATCTCCTCCATAAATAGAAAGTCCAGCAAAGGACTAAAGCACGTCAATCCATCCGCAGGACAGTCAGGAGTCTGATTGCAATCGTTCGGAGTCTGCATGCGCAGACTGTCAGAAAGCATGTAGACGTAATGCTTTTATTGCAATATCTTGTTTTCGCTGCTAGGGTTTTGTATGGATTGTATTTGGGCATTTTTTCCATTTTTTTAAGGCATCAAAGGTGGAGCAAGGATCCCAGTTGTAAAACTTTAATGAAGCACTGGTTATTCTGGTTATGCATGGACTCTTGAGACTTCTTGCCTTATGAATGTTAGTTTCTTTCACGTCTCTGTTTACACTGTGTTAGAGCATCTCAGAATTGGAGGATCCAGTCAAGTTGTAACTGTTATAGGATGATGTAGGTTGGATCACTGTAACAGTTTCATTGTTTCTAATCGGTCCCTGTGATTTTCTTAGCGTTGAACGACTTGGAATTGGAGGATCCAGTCAAGTCCCCCCTTTCAGTTCCTCAAAGCCTTGAACCAAGAGGATCTTGTATTCAGAGTTTTTCTTTTGCAAACTATTGAAAGGCTTGTTGCCTAAGGTAGTTTGCTCACTCCTCTCACCAAGTCTTCCACCTGCTCATCTTTTAATCACTCACTGACTAAAGTTAGATCAAAACCTCCTTTGTTCCTTACATACCAGACCTAGTCCCTGAGTTAGAGTGATATCTACCTGAGTCTCTACCCATTTGATCACCCATTAAAACTATCGTGACATAAAATTGATGGGAGTTGGGATCTTCTCCTGCAAGCAATCCAGGAGTGACTTCTGACGCTAACATTTCTCGCGCCGTTGTCGGGGACGAAGTTGAAAATTTTCCCCGGGATTGAACGACATTGAGCCTCTAATTCCGAAGGTGCATAAGGTATCAGAGCCTTTGAAGATTGCTACTTTGCACCTGGCGACTCCATTGTGAAGACTCCATTGTGGTGAACCTGCCGTGTTAATTGTGGCTTTCAGAGGCAGATACACGCGGTCCAATCCATAGCTACATCTAGATACACCTGAAGCTTATCCGGAGGTGGTTCTCAGAAAAGGAAAGGCCTCTGAAGGAGAAGCTTCCACTGTCGAACCAGGTAATCCGCCATCTCTTTCGGTAGGAACTCCATTTTCTCCTCCTCAGTTTCTTAACAGACCTTTTTCCGAGGTTTCCCGTGTCCTGAATTTTGGGAGTGTTCCTGCTGAGTTTTCCCCTCCTGGTCTGGGATTGGAGGGAGAAATCCTTGTCACTCTCCTCTCCCCTGAAGATCTACTTTGGCGTAGACCCAAAATCACAGAAGATTTCCCCACTCCTCCTCTTGTTACTATTTCCACTTCTGCATGAAGAGAAGCATCTGCTAACTTAATCCCATTAGCCTTCTCCCTAAATCCCCTATTGTTTCCCATTCCACTTAGAGACTTGTTCCCAGTAGACCCTTCGCGAACTCCTTCTCCTCCAAGTTCTCCTCCACCTAATATTCTTATGGTTGGTGCTAATCCCCCTCTAAGTAGAATGGACACCATAGTAGCTGCCAGATATTCTCCCTTAGTCCTGCCTCAACCTGCGAATCCTCTCCCTCCTGAAGATTACCTTAAATATATGCCCAAGTTCACTGGGGAAGAGGACATAACTGCGGAAAAACACTTGGCTACTTTCTATAGTTATGCAGACAACCTGAACATTGTAAATGAGGATGTCTAGATGAGATTCTTCGTCCAGAGTCTGGATGGTGAGGTGAGGAAATGTTTTAGGGGATTGGCCCCTGGATCTATTGCTGGAATTGAAGCTCTAGATTGCACTTTCCTAAGGCAGTGGGGAGATAAGAAGGATTTCATGTATTATATGATAGAGTTCGGGTATTTGAGGAAGACGAAAGGAGAGTCTATCTCTAACTTCTCCAAAGATTCAATAAGATGTATAATAAGATTCCTGCTGAGATAAATCCCTCAGAAGCCTCTGCCACAATTTCTTGTGCTAGTGCATTCAACCCTGATTTCTATCTTCTATTGAGAGAAAGGAGAGCCACCTACTTAGCTCAGATGCAAGATGCAACCATAGAGGTGGAATCTAACATATTAGCAGCTGATAGACTGAGAAACAAGGCTGACACAGAAAGGAGGAAGGGAAGATCTGAAGCCTCGACTTCTGGCCCCTCGATGCCTCACCCTGAAATGGATGAATTGACCAAGATGGTGAAGTCTCTGTCTGCAGAGATGGAGAGAATGAAGGTGGAGGGAAGGAAATCATACCAAAATCCTCACAATGGCAAAAACAAAGGAGGTTTTAGGAGATTAAACAATATTTCTCCCCCGCCTATGCAAAGAGACCAGAGGGGAAGAGATGGAGAAGACCAGAAAATTCATCCCCCCTTTCAAAATAATTTGGTGGCCAATGAAAAAGAAGGGGAAACAGATGGGCTTGATCCTGAAATCCATTGCTTCGGAGACACTCCTCCTTTTCTTCATCTCACTCAATCATCATATGAGGAATCTCTCATGGACAGTCAACTAAATGAACTTAGCAAGGGAGACAAGGCTAGTAGCAGCCAAGGCAGGTATAACCTAAGGTCCAAGAAAAAGATAGCAGCACCTGAGGTTCATGAACCATTCCCTAGAACAGATAAACCTGCTAGTGAAGTAGCAGACAACAACAAAGGTAAGAAGGCCCAACCCCTCTCTCCCATGGTCCAGAGTCATGTTCCTGAAGTAAGAGAAATCCCAAATCTTACATCTTCTTTTAATTTTGAGCATGAAATTCAAAATATCAGGATCCCCATACCCCTCACCGAATTGATTAAACATGAAGAGTTCAAAAAATGCTTCTCTGGGCTGTTACAGTCTGAAGCCCCATGCCTTCCCACAGAATCCATCAATTTGCAAGATGAAAAGCCTGCAGTTATTCTAGGTCCTATGGTAGAAGACAGGAATGATTCATCCCCTCCTTTCTACACTTCCTTGAACATACATGACAAGGTACTGCACAA
>SNQJ01S0193632.1:0-15529 GCA_010110895.2 Picea sitchensis
CCTTATCCCATGTAGAATCTTGTTAGAATTCACCAATAACATATCCAAGTATGAGGCTCTAGTCAAATGTTTTAAAATAACCATTTATTTGAAGGTAAAATTTCTAAAGGTTTTTGGTAACTCGGAAATAACAACGAGGCGAGTAAGGAACTCCATCCATTATCTTTTTTCTCATTTGAAAATTTACCAGTTTGAGGTATGTAGTTTGATTATTAAATTTGATGCTTTTAATATTGATTACATTTGTCAGTGTAATAATGTAGCTATGTATGCTCTGGTTAATGTTTCTTGTAGGTTGGCCCCACTAACAATTTTTTTGTTGAACTTCTTTTCAGGCCTTTGATGGAAAACAATGTCACTAACCTATGGGCGTTCAATGATGATCATAAGAATATACAATTTCTAACTAATGAGGACAATATTAAGGATGAAGTCATTAATGCGAGGATAATTTGAGAACTATGCAAAATTGTCAAGATGGAATGGAAAATTTGAAGTATGATCTAATGCCCAAAACCGTCTTGACATTGGAAAAGTTGCTTGATCTATAGGGTAGATTTAGAAAGTCTTAGATGTAAAAAAAAATAGTTCTTCTATGAATTGTGAACTAATTAATTTAGACATAGATACATATGCCAAGAACATCAACCTTGAAACTTATTGCTCAAAAGTGGAAAAACCATCTTAATTTGGTTGTTATGCAGTATAAGGAAGTCTTTTTTTGGACCTATGAAGATCTAAGATTATACGACACAAGGATTATTTAGAATGTCATTCCTCTCAAATAAGATGCCAAACCATTCCAACAAAAATTAAGAAAGGTGCATCCAACACTGGAACCATTGATTTAGAAAGAACTAAAAAAAATCTTGGATGCAAAGAACATATTCAAAGTTTGTCATTCTTCCCAGGGGAAAACTTAATCTCATTCAAGAAGAATTAAGGGGAAATATGATTATGCATTCATTTTCGAAACCTGAATAGAGATTTGGAGAAAGATAATTACATTGTCCCTCTAGTGGAGCAAATTATACAACTTGTTTTTGGATATGAAATGTTTTCATTATTGGATATTTTTTTTGGTTATAACTGAGTTCTAGTAGTAAAAAAAGGTGGGATAAAAAACACATTTCGTATAAAGTGGAATATATTTTCCTACTATGAAATTGCCTTTCGATTGATAAATGTTGAAGCAACCTTTTATTGAGATATGGACATAGCTCTCAAATGGATAGTTAATTAGAGTGTCGTGGTCTACCTTGACGATGTTAAAATCTATTCAAATAATAGATTAGACCATTTCACCACTTGAAATAGATCTTTGAAAGGTATTGGAAGTGTGGTATTTCTCTCAACCCAAAGAACAACATTTTCAATGTCTCAAAAGACAAGTTACTTGGTCACATTATATCGAAAGACAAAATCTTGGTGAACCCAGAATGAACTAAAGTCATTATGCAAATTCCTATGCCCATCAATAAGAAGGCCAAACAATCTCTCTTTGGTAAGATAAACTTTGTTTGGAGGTTTCTACCTAATTTTGCTAAAATAGTCAAGACCTTGCAAAATATGATAAATAAAGATGATTTTTTTGAAGTGGAGTCCAATTGAAAAAAAGCTCTCAAAAATATTAAGGTTGCAATTTTTTCTACCCTGACATTATACGACCTAAACTTCAACATTTTTTTTTTATATACGTGTCCATCCGACCATTCCCTTGCAACAATTCTCACATAGAAAGATGAGCAAGGGAATGAGTATCTAATTTCGTTTATAAGCATTGGTCTATAGGGGATTGAGATAAATTATCCAACCATTGTTAAACAAGATTTTGTTGCATCTAAGGCTATTAAGAAATTTATACCATACACTCTAAAAAAAACACTAAGGTGATTGTACCCCACTTGCTTGTTAGATCCTTGTTTGTATGAAAGGAACTCTATGAAAGGAGAAGAAATTGGAATATTTCCATCTAGGAGTAGGATTTGGAATTCAAACCTACAAATATAGTTCAAGGCCAAGGTTTATGTAGGCTAGTAGCCAAGGAATTGGACCCATTTGAATCACATGAGGAAGGTTGGAAAACATAAATCACACTTTATTCCTAGAAAGTCTTATACATCCCAACAGATACAAACTCTTAATATATTGATCTGAAGCATTATTTGCAATATGGCACTAGCCCCAACCATCTAAATACAAATTAAAATAAGGCATTGAGACTTAGTCTATCTAGTATTAGTTGATAAATGACATCTTATTTCAAAGAAATTACAATGAAGTAGTACTAAGATGTCTGGAGAAGCAAGACACTTATAAAGTCTCTAAAGAATTGTATGATGGACCTGTTGGAGAACATTTTATAGAGAGACAACAACCCACAATATCTTGAGAGCCAGGTATATTGGCCAAAATTATTTAGTGATACATACTCATATGATCAAAGATTGAAAATCTTCAAATGAGTGTTGGATGTGGAAAGAATCCAACCGATGCATTGTAGCTTGTAACAATCGATGAGCCTTTTGAGTAATGGGATCTAGACATTATCAAGGAGATAAATCTAAACTCATAAAATCAACACAAGTATATATTAACTACCATAAAATACTTCACAAAATGGACAAAAACAGTGCTCCTAGTCAAGGTAAATGAAGCAACAATCATTCAATTCTAGGAACAACAACTAATTACCAGGTTTGGTTTTATTGGAGATATTACACACCCACCTAGTATTTATTTTCCTATGTTCATTATTCTATGTTAAGGGAATCCCATGGTATAAGATATTCTTCCCTAGATAAGGGAACCACATACTCTTTAGTCATTACTCGTTTGTACTTCAGTTAGACTAGTGGAGTCAAGTCTCGTATGAAAACTTTTGTATTATCACCAAGTGTTGCATGCTCACCTTGGAATCATCACTAGGAGGGAACACTTCACATACATGAGGCTAGGAAAGAACTACACATGTGCATGCATGAGATTCTCTCCACTCCACTTGTGTGAACTAGTTAATTGATGACTGCATGGTCGATTAAATAGGACTAGGTGGCAGTTTACTCAGGCTTTTGTTAGTGTCTATTCACATGTCTCTAGAAGACTACTATGGCACATTAGTTTGAGCATTTAGATTATATGTATTGTAAATTATTCACTCTTTGAGTGTGGATTAGTGTGAAATACAGTTCTTTTCAATATTTTCTCCAATTCTTCTCTTCTTCTCTCAAATTTCCAAGTTTTTGTGTCCATTGTTGCTAGCTAGATTATATGTGCAGGTTTCACTCCAATTTCATAGGTTTTCCTTTGGTACTAGTCTTTGACAATGCTTCCTATTTTTCTTCCTTAAGGTTAACTAGGTTTATTTAGAAGAATGAGTTGTTTTACGATAATCAAGTTACTAACACCCACAAGGTAATGGTGTATCTGAATCCACTAGTAAAAATTTAATTTGAATTTTAAAGAAAATAGTTGTAGATCACAAAGAATTGGTGCAATACATTACCCAACGCCTTGTGGGATAATAGAGTAACTTCCAAATATTCTTTATGAACATCCCCTTACTTCCTGGTGCACGAAAAATAATCCATCTCACCCCCAAACATGTTATTACCCTCTCTTCAATTATCTCGATCCTCTTAAGGGAAAAACTACCCAACCATCTAATGCCAAATTAATACCATGCTAAAGATGGAAGAGGAAAGGGAGAAATACAAGAGAATGTTTGATGTTCATTACAAGATAATAAAACGATGGTTTGATAAACACTTTGTGGGAAATAAATATTTTAGGGTGAGAGACCTTGTTTTGAAACACGACAAACTAAATTAGTCTAAAGGGAAACATATGAAATTTCAGTAGTTATGGCTCGACTCTTTTCAAGTGGTTGAAAATCTTGGCCTTGACATGTACAAAATGCAAAACTTGGAAGGGGTAGTAGACCTCCACCCTATCAATGGTCAAATCCTCAAGCACGACTTTAGTTAGTTCCTGTTAAAATAAGTTAGCATATACATATTATATTATGCTTTCATTGTCAATTGCTTTCATAGTTCTAATTGGATGTTTTTTCTTGAATTTTATTTTTCTTTCAACAAATCTATTATAAAATTTTGATTCCATTAATTTTCAAATTTCATAGTACTTTTCCTTGATTAATTTTTTTTCAATTTTCGTAGCATAGCTTGCAAATTTGGTTTACATTATTTTGGCTACTAAAGTTTGTTTTTGATACTTTCATGATTTTGAAGTTGGAGATATTAGATATAGCTATTTGGAATCATGAAGACTCGTAGTAGGATTCTCATTACACTAGAAGGAGACTAGGAAAATATTTTTTTTGTGAAGTCATATGAATTATCAAGTAAAGTGGTGGAACACAAAATATGTCAGGGGACTGGCTCCTAAATGACTTAAGAACCCAAGTGTTGGATTATTTTCTAGTTGTTTGAAGGGATTCATCCACTCAAATAATAATGACTTAATTTTGTTAAAGATGACTAGTCATACATCTAGAGTAAATATCAAAAGGGATATATTTATCACTTAGGCATGTCTAATCAGCTCTCAAGAACATGCATCATCCCTCATGCTTTCAAAATCATGTTGATTCCCCCCCATCCACCAATTTCTAAAATAAAATTCAAAGAAAAAGCAATAGGGAAGGAAATTTAGATCATAATGGGAAATGTAGGTATCTCCACCAAGGCTATGAACTCTTGCTAGCAATGGAGAAAGGCTTGCGATGCCAAGGTGACTTCGTCAAGGATATGGATGCTCATTGGTAGCAAAGAAACACAGTAAGGACAAGATAAGATGACCTAGAGAAATATTCAAAATACTAGATCTATAACAACTCTATAATTATGGTTGTCATTTAAGGTTTTGAATAAAGTTTAAGGAATTAACCTCATCAACTTGGCCTTTCAATTTCAACTAGTAAGTTATTTAGACTAAATACTAGGTGGTAGTGGAGTTTGGATCTAGATAAATTTCTTGATGGGACCCATTGTTGAGATAGATATGTTTTTGACAAAAAAATGGTCCTTTCTTATCCCACAATTCCTTATCATCTTATCAAGAAACTTGTAGAGATTCATGAATTCAATTTGTGTCACCAATTGTTGAGCCCTCAATGACTTCCCCAAGTTCACAAAACTTTGGGACCCCTCCTTCTTCCATTACCTTGAGGTTTTGGTCTGTTTTTGGTTTCCATGAAAAGGTACATCTGAATTCAAACCTTGTATTCGAGGTTTTAATTACTCAATTATTTTCATACCTAATAATTTTCTCTATTTTCTTAAGCCCTTTGTGAATCTTTGAGATTTTTCATTGATTGAAAGACCCATTTTGTTAGGGATTTTAGAGTTTTTGAGCTCAACAACACTTTCTTATTTTTTCTTGGAAATTAGATCTTTCAAAGTCCTTTTGTTTTATATTCAATTTGAAAGTCTTCATATCTTTTGAAGACTTGCTCACTTTGCAAGTTTCAAGAACTTTCTTTTTAAATAATTAGCCAAAAAGCTATCAAACCTTCGGAAGTCTTTCTAAGCTTCTTCACAAGTCACAAAATAATCCTTGTTTTCACTTTGTGTGAAGCCCTTCATAAAGATTTTAGAGGATTGTCGTATCATTAACTTGCGAGCACTTTTTATTTCTATGAATTATCATCTATGCATGCTTTAAGAAGTAAGGAAATATCTTATCAAATCTTTCAAACAATACTTTGGCATAGTTTGAGCCCCTTCTTTTGTAACCATGTGGACAATAACCTTATAAATTGATGAAATCTTGATGTAATCAAACTTGTTGGGCCATGTTAATGTTTTTTCTTTTCATCCCCTTTTAACCAAGTATTTTGAATGCAAATCTTCTATTGAAAAAGTTTTTTTTAATTTCACCTGCATCCCCATATACCACATCTAATGCAAAGTGCAAAGTCTAGTTCCTGTTTTTTCTTTCTTGTTCTGCATTTCCACATTCCATAGGCATAATGTAGAGAGTCTTGTTGTCCTTTCCCACCATGGCCAAGTCCTTGCATTTCCTCATCTTTGCATACAATGTGGAGCACAAAGTTTATTTATTCTAATCTATCGTATATCATCTACTCACACCCTGCACCCCCTACATTCGTCATGTGGAATGAAAAATCCTTCCACTTTAATTCCCACCTTTTACAATTAACACAAATTTAGGATTTGTATAGCACATTACCAACCAAGTCTATTCATTGTGGGAAACAATTTAGTGAAGTTTTCTTAGCTACTCAAAATAATAGTTAATTTGGAATACTTTTCTATAAACTAGAGGAGCTTCATAGAGACAAAGAATAATCAGTTGATGATTTTAGTTTGAGGTTTTTGCAGATTTATCATAGGTTTCGTGAAATCGATAAAACATCCAGGAAATAAATGTTTGAGTGGTTTTCTCATATCCTCTCCACCAAAGGATATGAAGAACTACCTTCAACATATGGGGAGGTCACTGTGGGACCCACAAGATATTACATAAAGACTTGGGTCGACAAAGTAGTAGAGCAAATAACCAACAAATATGACTTGCCCAATTTTAGAGCATGGGAGCATTATTTTATCACAAGATGAAGTAAGTAAAGAATTATAAGATCATATTAGAGTTGTGGAACATGTCATCCTTTCTATCTTCGATGTCAACATTCCAATTCTCAAGGAACATGTGGAGGCTCCAATTGGGCAAATAAGATTAATCAATGTTTTGTTGGAAAATTAAAGAAAAACATTGCAAAACTAAAGTGGAACCTCACCTCACTTAGGGTTCTAGTAGAGAAACATTTGTTCCCATATGTCAATTTTATTAATGAAACTTTTGGAGCATGGGAACATTACATCAATAAGCATGTGCCAGAAAAAGAATGAGTTACACAAGACACCATCACCCCAAGTAGTTCAAGAAATTGTTAAACTTATTGAATCTTGCTTGACTACTTATAAATAGGATGAGAACCGAATGNAAAAATTTAATGAGGATAAGTCATCTTTGACCAATTTGTTTTGGAGAAAAAGTTTGATTCTTATGCTACAAGTGCATGGAATTTCTTCTATTTCTTTGCTAAGCATTCGAGTCATTGTAAGAATGCTTCTTTATAGTGCAGATTATTTTCATGTGTAATTAATGTTTTCTTATTGTTGTTTCTTTCTCAAATGTTTGTCTAAAGCAATAAGTACATGAATGTAATTAGTTTTTAATTCTAGATTGTTCTGATTTATGTATCTGGTTATTTCGATTTCTTCTTTTCTTAATTCAATAACTTTCTCACTGAAGATAGAAGTAGTTATACGTTTGGTGACGTTATTTCTTTTCAAGTTAGTCTCTCCTAGATAGGAAATCTTTGCATATATTTTCACTTTGCATATATAATAGAATCATGATTGCATTTTCATTTATCATTGTAGGATTGAAAATAATCTTTAAAAATCAATAATGATTGTTGGGCTAGAATCTAGATGGGTTACCTATTTGAAAAATTGTGAGTTCTAATTGGGACTTCTCACTAGGGTGAACCCCTATTGTNATTGCATTTTCATTTATCATTGTAGGATTGAAAATAATCTTTAAAAATCAATAATGATTGTTGGGCTAGAATCTAGATGGGTTACCTATTTGAAAAATTGTGAGTTCTAATTGGGACTTCTCACTAGGGTGAACCCCTATTGTTGGCAAAGCGCCATTTCTCCTTGTCAAGACATTCTTGAGAAAATCATGGGAAAATGTTTTATCATTCTATGGGAAGGTAATGATTCAAATTGGATCATCATATAATTTTTCATCCATCTTGGTACTTTCTGGATGGAAAGAATTAGAGGAATTAGCTTGCAGGGCCATTTTAGTGTCAGGTCCCGGTTTAGAAAATTGGGGTCCATAACTTTACAAAGCCATTTTGAGGCATTAAACAACATTTTTTTAGAGCCATTTTTTGAGGCATTAAATAGTATTTGGAGAGATTCCTTAGGGTCTTCCACTTACTTGAGATCATGACCATGCTATTCATTTGCAATCGGGAAGTGTACCACCTAACATTAGGCCTTACAGGTGCCCATATGCATAAAAGAGTGAAATTGAATGCATGATTCAATAAATGTTATAGGATGGCATCATTCAACCCAACCAAAGTGCTTTCTCTTCACCAATGGTGATGGTTCGAAAAAATGAAGGTTCATGATGTGTGTGTCCAAATTATAGACAACTCAAAAAAATGATCGTTAAAGTTAACTTTTCTATTCTTGTCATTGATGAATTATTAGATGAATTGCAAGGATAAATTTTCTTTACTAAGTTGGATCTTCAACACATGAAGGTCCTTATGAGTTTTTGGTGATGCCATTTAGCCTTACTAATGCACCTTCAACATTTCAAAGCTTGTTGAATTCTACTTTCAAACCCTTAGAAAATTCGTGTTAGTATTTTTGATGATATATTGATCTACAACAAATATTGGGAAGAGAATGTAAAACATGTTGACATGGTCTTAAAACTATTGGAAGAGTAACAACTATGTGCAAAACCCTCCAAGTGTTCCTTTGGGGTTTAAGAAGTGGAATATTTGGGTCATATTGTATCTCATGAAGGTGTCAAAGTGGACCCTAACAAAATTAAAGCTATGATGGAATGACCAATTCCCAAAACCTTGAAGAGTATTATAGGATCTGTAGGATTGATGGGATATTTCCACAAGTTTGTCAATAATTGTGGTCAAATAGCATCACCTCTAATGACATTATTAAAAAAGAAGGCATTTTCTTGGACTCAAGATGAAACCAAATATTTTGAAAAACTTAAGGATACTATGTGTATGAATCATGTCTTGGCCACTCCCGACTTCACAAAAACCTTTATTATGGAGTGTGATGCCGCAAGGAATGGTATTGGTGTAGTTTTAATGCAATGAGGAAGGCCCCTTGCCTTTGAAAAGAGCTAGCTTAAAGGAAATAACTTACTCAAACCCATTTATAAAAAGGAAATGTTTTCCATATTACATGCAGTTAAGGAATGGTGCTCTTACCTAATAGGAAGACACCTCAAGGTAACACATATCATGATAGTCATGGATGATTTTAGGGGCTAAATTTCGCTCATGGGCTAATTTTCCATGGTTTTTCCCCAAAAAAGATTCGCTATTCTAAAAATGATTCGCCCAAATTCTATAGGATAAAATTATTTTTCCTTAAAAATCACCAAAATTTTATACGTACTATATAAAATCCTTAGAAATTTGAATATTTTTACAAAAATATCGCCAAAAATTTATAGTTGGCATATGAAGGATTAGTAAGATTCGCCAAGGTTTCTACATTTTAAAATAAATTTCCATTCTTAAAATCATCCCTGATGATAGTTTGAATCACTTATTGGAACAATGATTATCTTCAGAAGAGAAACACAAATGGGTTACAAAGATGTTGGATTATGACTTTGAAATTATCTACAAAAAAGGAAATCAAATATGGTGGTAGATGCACTTTGAAGGAAATAAGAAGACATAGAGGGTTTATTGTGTGCTATTTCCATTTTTCAATTTGATTGGGTTGAAGAAGCAAGGAAATAATTGAAGCAACAAGTGAAGATAAGAAAGATCATTCAACAACTACAAGAGGACCCAAGTGCATTATATGAATTTGTGTGGAATAATGATTTATTGTAGTATCAAGATCACCTATATTTATATAATAATTTCCATCTCAAATAGAAGGTCCTTTTGGAATTGCATACTTCTCCTATATGAGGACATTAGTGTTTCTTGAAAAATTACCACATGATCAAGAAGGATTTTTTCTAGGAAGGTCTTAAAACTAATGTTCAAAAGTTTGTGGTTGAATGTTTGGTATACCAATAGAATAAGGGAGAGGCAATCAAGGCCCCATGTCTCCTACAATCATTATCCATACCAATTCAATGTTGGGAAGAGGTTTCAATGGATTTTATTATAGGTCTACCCAAGTCCGAAGGAAGGAATGCCATCATGGTAGTAGTGGATCAACTCACAAAGTATGCCCACTTTTTCTCTCTTTCTCATCCTTTTAAAGAAAGTCCAATAGCCACAACATTCATGGAAATAGTTCAGAAGCTGCATGGAATCCCCAATATTATTGTAAGTGAAAGAGATCCAATTTTCACTGCAATTTTTTGGATTGAATCATTTTCTTTCTTGGGTACACAATTGGACCACAACTCCTCTTACCATCTTCAATCTAATGGGAAAACTGAGATTGTGAATAAATATCTATAAGGGTATATTCCTTGATTCTCACCTAATAAATAGACACAATGGATCAAGTGGTTTCCCTTTGTCGAATGGTGGTACAACACGTCCTTCCATACTTAATAAAAATGTCCCTATTTATGGCACTTTGTGCATATCATCCTCCATCCATCACATCAACTTTGAGAGGGAAATCAAAGGTTCGATTAGTGGAGGACCACATAGGGCACCAACAAGAGGTTCTCAAACTATTGAAGAACAACTTGGTTACAACACAAAATAAGATGAAACAATAAGAAGATCAACATCATAGGGAAAGAGAATTTGAAGTGGGGGATTGGGTATTTATGAAGCTACAACCATACAAATAGATGTCCCTCAAGCAAAAAAATAAGGACAATAAATTAACACCCAAGTACTATGGTCCCTATAAGGTGTTGTAGAGGATTGGAAGTATAACTTACAAAATGGAGTTGCCTCCATATTCATGTGTACATCTCTTCCATGTTTCTTTCTTAAAGAAGGTAATCAGTGACATTATTCGAGTTCAACCTATTTTACAATAGATTAATGAAGAATGGGAAACCATACTAGAACCAGAAACAATCCTTGAGACACAGATCAGGCAACTGTGAAATCGAGCAATTACTAAGTAAACCATCAAGTGGAAGAACCTACAAGTAGAAGAGGTAACATGGGAAGATGAGTTCTTCATGTAGAAATATCCACAACTAATTTCATATTATACATGTGTTCTATTGTAAAAGGAGCTTTCCCCTTGGAGAGTCTTATCTTTCATTATTCTATCTAATTCTCAAGAAGTGTAGTCACTTCTCTTTCTATTTCAATCTGTTTGGGTGTTTGTTTCCTAACATGTTGATTTATCATCGTTTGTGGAGAATAAACTCCTATGGCTAGGCTAGAAGTCGGAACAGAGCGATTGCCTAGAATAACTAATTTTATTCCCAAAAAGAAGTCAAGTATTTGTAATTAACTAACTAACTTGTAACGAGTAGGAAGGAGACCAATATGGATCCTAATGTTCAATGTAGATCCCTTGCACAAATGCTTGCTTCAATGTTTTGCTCAAAGGATTTCTCTAAAAACTTGCACACAAGGAGGAATATGTTTCAAGGTAGGTAGTCACAAATAACTAAATTTTAATTATACTAATTGAAATCAAACACATTAGTAGTCCAGATAATCAAATGCTTAAATATAACAATAGTAAAAAAAACACAAGTATGGAACGGGAAAGAGATCTCTTTATTATGTTAACAACATAAAGTCAAGAAACAATACAACCTGTAACCACCGAGGCATTGCTATGAAACCAGCATCCAAGTTCCTCCACCCGGAACAATGAATACTATCTCACATCTCCTAACTCTTCACTCGAGGCAGTTCTAAGAAAGAGAAGGGGTCTTTTTCTGACATGATAAATGAGCAAAGATACTTGAA
Organism: Picea sitchensis; assembly: GCA_010110895.2. Classification (NCBI taxonomy): domain Eukaryota; kingdom Viridiplantae; phylum Streptophyta; class Pinopsida; order Pinales; family Pinaceae; genus Picea; species Picea sitchensis. The sequence continues at coordinate 11,696 of SNQJ01S0193632.1, forward strand.
AACAAGGGTTTCCAGAACTAAAGGGAATATCTTGTAGACATGGGAAAGGGGCTTGCAAACTCTAGAAACAGTTGGCCAGCATAATGATGCTCCAAATATTCATTTCTCTCCTATACCTCTTTTCATCATTTTATACTCCAAAAATGTGGTTGGGGTAGTTAACCATGGGTAGTAGGGGGTCAGGAACTAATGAAACCCGTAAACCCAACCCAAAAATTCACAATTTTATATTTTTTTGAGCCAAATAAATGCATACATGCTCTACATAAGAGAAACTAGCAAACATACATGTGTTGCATAATTGTTAGGTTGTGTATGGCTTGAAATATGTGGGGTTTTAATACTTTTGAGGAGGAACAAAGGGGGATTGTGGTCTACAAGTAGGAAATGAATTTAACAATCAGGCCAATGTGTGCATCTATGTCGTGAGATGGAAAAATATGTTATAACAGATGCCCCCTAATGTGTGAGATCAAAAGAGAAACTGATGACTGAAATACATTATGAAATCCAGGAGGAGAGTGTGCAATAGGGGGTTAATTACTAGAGGAACCCATAAACCTTGTCCAAAAATTCACAATTTTGTATTCTTTTGAGCCAAATAAATGCATACACGCTTTGTTGAAGAGAAACTAGCGTACATACGCATGCTGCATAACTGTTAGGGAATGTATAACTTGAAAAATGGGGGTTTTTAATAATTTTCAGGAGGAACAAAAAAGAATTGTGGTCTGCAAGTAGGAAAGGGATTTAGCAATCATGCCAATGACTGCATCTATGCTATGAGGTGGAAAAATATGCTATAACAATCATGAATGGTTAACATATTTTGTTGAATGATTTGACAAGTATAGATAAGTTAAAGGGTAGATTTGTGGTTGCAACAAATATGTTGTTAATAAGTTATTTTCAGATTTGCTCTATGTTAGGAATTGTGCCCTAAGGGCTAGAAACATATTTCCCTTGAGGTACAAATGTTTCAGGTTTATTTTATTGGTTTGCCTTGTGTATTTGGTTGGACATAAATGAAATATAAATTATTATACTTTATATTTCAGATTCACCCCTAAGGCTAAAGGTTCACATGGAATATATATGGGAACCTCAACTTTGAGGTGAAAATTTTGAATTTACATTAAGCAACATTTTCTTGAAATTTTTGTAGGAGATTCCCCCAATCCTTTGCTAGAGAAAAGGTAAGGACCAACCTTTCTCATTTTCACTCTGGTAGGTGGGAATAAAATAAATGGTTAGAGGGCTTGTAGGGAGAAGCAATTTACATTTGATGGGAAGGAAATAAACATAGAAATTGATCAACTATCATACATATATAAGAGGAAGGGCATACATAGCACAATCTTAAGGGAATGGGAATGTCGAGTTTCATAATGGGATGATAGCTTTTTATTTTAAGATCTTTCCCCATATCACATTCACTCATCATCAGTAGGAGAGAAGGAAGAGGTGAATTCTCTCTTTGGTCAATTAGATAGAAATAATCTTTCTCTCTGATATGATAGGGAAGAAGTGTTATGTCGACAATGCCTTTTCACTTGAGAACAAGAAATGATGTCAAATTTGGGATGGTTTTCTTTAACACAATTTCTTCACAGCTATGAAATTTATTAGGGTTATATTTAAAAACTTGACCGAATAAACAATTACTGCTCAACCCAAGGGAGGGTGAGAGGAATGCAATTTGGGAGAGGGAGAGGATCAAAGTTTCTTTATTGGTCCCAAGTCTATTACTACAGTTGGGGAAATATATATGCTTGTGGCTCCTGATAGTCTGCTACATTCTTTTAAACATGTAATAGTACATGCTCCGATAACCACTACTCTCTTCAATTAAATACATATTCTTGACCACAAATTAATATCATTTATTTCGAATTAAGGTAAGAAGAAGACATAACTCCATAATTTAAATATAATATATTCTAAAACTTTACCCTTTATGTCTTCCGTCAATAACTCAATAATTTAAATATAATATATTCTAAAACTTTACCCTTTATTCTTCCGTCAATATCATTTATTTCGAATTAAGGTAAAAAGAAGACATAATTCCCTAATTTAAATATAATATATTCTAAAACTTTACCCTTTATATCTCATAATATTGACGGAAATTAATACTTCCCCTGACCAAAAGTTCACTTAATTAATCTAGAAGTCACTCGAGAAAACAAGATCGATAAAAGAGAATTACCATATGAAGGTCGATACTATCATCCCTCCCCTTTATCACAAGGTAAAATAAAAACATCAACGTGCTATTGCAACAACTCTTATTTTTTATTTATTTATTTATTTTAAATCTTTTCACAAATTACTCTACTAATTTTTACACCAAATTTTATTTAACTCATGCTTAAATCTTTCTTACTATACCTGTCCAATGGTATAGCTTATGGTAATTAGTTTACAATCAAACAATTTTGACTTTAAATCTTTATTATTATACCTGTACAATGGTATAACATATTGTAATTAGTTTACAAACAATCAAACAATTTTGACTTTAAATCTTTCTTATCCTATCTGTACAATGGTATAGGATATTGTAATTAGTTTACAATCAAACAATTTTGACTTTTGATAATTTAAATTGGGTAATTTTTTTGGAATTCATTAAAGTGATGTAAAAATTATATATTAAATTAACTATTTTGAAAATTTAAAATTGATTTTTAAATTTTAAAAATATAAAGTTTTGACTTTAAATTAATTTTCCTTTCCAATGGTATAGCATATTGTAATTAGTTTACAATCAAATTATTTTGACTTTTCGTACTTTGAATTGGGAAACTCAATTTTTGTAGAGTTTATTAAAGTGATATAAAAATTAAATATTTTGAAATTTTTTTTTTTTGAATTTTTAAATTTTTATTTGATAATTGATTAATATTATTATTTGTGATTTTACATTTAATTTTTAGATTTAAAAAACATTTTTAAAAAGAAAAAGAAAAACAAATACTTTGTCCTGTGTTTTTATTATACTTTTGCCTAATGGTTAAGAACATGTGTTTCCTCTTAAGAGGTCATAGGTTCAAATCCAGAGGGGGGTTAGGGTATGTATATCTTCATAGACTTTACCAGTCAAATTGTTGGGCGGATGGGGGTCCCTTGTCCCACAAACAAGGGGGTCTCATACACCAATTTGGTGTGTTGGCTTGGGCGTGACCTTAAAAATAGATTATTATTATTATTATTATTATTATACTTCTCACTAGACAATGTATATAGCAATCAATATATATATTAATGAATTCAGGTTGACTCCCTATTTTTAATATGATAGTTGACTATAAATTTGGATTTCCCTTCCAAAGTTTTACTTAGTCTATTTTTATTTTTATTTTTCTTAAATATTAATATGCATGCATTTGTTTATTTGATCACTGGTCAAACGATTTCACCTCTTATTATGAGGTCATCGGTGGTGTAATCATTGTTTTTTATTGACTCGCGTTTATCCATTACTCTCGGATATCTGAGGCTGGAAGTGATGTAATCATTGTTTTTTGACTCGCCTACATCCATTACTTTTAGATATATGCATCCATTCAATGATTAAATTTGAAGGGTTATTCTTAATTTCAAGTTGAAGGGTATATATTCACTCAACCCTTCCATGATGAAAAGTTGAAAAAGTAGTTGTACTTCAATTGACAAGAGTAAACTAGGTACTCCTTTCAAAAATAATATTCTAAATAAAATATCTCCCTTACAATGATTTAAAATGTTAAAACTTAATAACAACTTGAAATTTCAATAGAAAATAATAATAAGTGTACTTTGTAATTTCAAATATAACCTTTTCATGGG
>SNQJ01S0193633.1:0-17731 GCA_010110895.2 Picea sitchensis
CTGGAATATCCATTTTCTCCTTCGCACCCATTCTGAGGATGGATTTGATCAATCAAGCGGTTGATGTGTCTTCTGCTGTGACCTCTTCTTCATGTCCAGCTTCTTCTTCTACTTCAGAATCACTAAGATCCCCTGCGCCAGCTCCGCATCTCTGCGTTGTCTCCATCTCTTCGAGTCTTGCTCGGAGATCTCTCATCTGGCGCTCCATTTCTGGATTTCCTGCCGGCCTACCTCTTCTTCGCGCATCCCTGTCCTCTAGACCAGGTGATTGCCTTTCTCTTCTGGGCGGCATGATTAATTCTCTTCTCTGCTACAGAAAGCAAAGATAATCCTGCTATGATACCACTCTGGTGCAGACGTCACCCCAACTCATCCGCGATCACCAGGACCTTCTATGACTTTGGCCCGAAGAGCGTCAACGCTCCTCTAATTCCTTGTCGGGAATTCTTCACCCACAGCGCGATCCAGATGATCTCCCTTAATAGTCGAGAAATCGGAATTCGCGATATCGCGAATTCTATGTTCGCATGCCTTATGCCTCACGTTTCCTCGATCCCCGATATGGGTCAATCGCTGACTTTCTTCCCTTCTATTATCGAAGTTTTCCCTATCGGGATATCGCTGCTCGTGATGTCAACACTCTGAATTTCCAAACTCCGAACCCCGATGTACCGAACCTCCGATACAATGCCACCTGTACTTCACTAGCTTTCGGGTCCCACACTGCCACGTCACTGTCAGGATATCGCGTATCGCGAATCTGCCCTGCGAGTGTTCTCTATCGTCGAGAACCCCGATCCTCCGAACCCCGATACTCTGGGATTCCTTGACACGCGTCCTCACGATCAACGGTTATGATTTTTGTCGGGGTATCGCGTATCGCGATATCGCCACTTCCGCTTCCCCCAACTTGGTGCTCCAACTTGCGATGTGCTGATATGCGATGGTACGCACCAATCCAACGATCCCTATGAACCCAAATCGACGACGATACCTCCTCCTGAGCTTTGAAATCCTAAACACATGCACGGTAATCCCCGGGTACCTTTGCAAGATCTAATGGCCCTCGGTTCCTCATGAAATCTCTCCAGGGGTTTTCAACCGTCCAACCTTTCTTTGCTGTCTTCTGCGAATGAATGAAACGCTCCCTCTGCGAGACTTATTTGCCACTCGCCAACCTGTGGAGCTTCTCTCGGGCTTTCCACAACATCCCTGCAATTCTCCCCTAGTGAACTGTAGGCCTATCCCTCCTGAGCTTATCCTCGCTTCACAAGTCTTTATGAGGACTTGTTGCACGCACTCTTTGTGGCAGATCTTCGAACACGACTAAGTGTTGAAGCTCTATCTCTGCGCACCCCTCCAACAAAAATCTCAATCCCCTTTGCTCAGAATCGCAACCCTGAGTCTTAGTCCAGCCTGTGCGCGCCTTGCACGACTCTGGTGTCAAACCTGCACTTCTGAGATGAATGGAAACAAAAACTATCTCTAAGTGAACCTTGCAGTCACGCACTCCTTGCGGACAAATTCAACTGCACTCCCTGCAGGAATTCTCTAGCTCTCTTAGAGAAACAATTGAAACTCATTCACTCGTTCCCTCAGATTTCAATTCAACCATGAAATCATATACATAGCATATAAAATCAAATGCATAACAAGAAGCAAATACTCATGAGCATAACATCAACACACAGAGAAATAACACATAACCATGGAATTGAATCAATGACTTTTCCTATTAATTCAATCTCTGTACATGGGTGTTCTTCATACAATTCTCTGCTCTTCTCTTCAACAATGCTGCTTCATAATCCTTCTACAATGTACAAAGGAGGGTGTCTATATCCCGTTTCCCTCTCGAACTCCTAAACTATCAAATCTACAATTAAATTCTTATCTACTTTACATTAAATCTATTAAATGCCTTCCTATCTACTAAGGACGAGAGATTAAAGGCTCAAGGTCCCCTTTACAATACAAGTGCGCTTCTTTATGAATTCCTTCATTAAAGAGCGACGCAACAATTTCCAAAGCATTTCCAAAATGTGTGCTGACGTTGTCCAGTTGTCCTTTCTTCTTCACGCGCTGGCTTGCTTGACGAGTGAGCGATGCTCTTGCATCACAAGGATTTCTCATTTTAATCACACTTGAACATATTGAATATCTACATGTGACTGAGGTAACCAAAGGATATCTAAGCCAAATTTCAGAGGGAAGGTGAAGTAAATAAGGCTAAAATTCAAGGGAGGATAAATTCTTTTGATGATGATTTCTAAGGTATGTTATTTACAGGTCATCTCACCATTTTCACAATAACGGTTTTTTTCTAGAATGAATCAGACCGTGAAACTGGGAGTCCATTGAGGAAACATATTCAAGTAGTTGTGGTGCGCATTTCAGCTTGTTGGTCATTGTATTTTTGGAGTTACACTTCGTTGAAAATAGGGTTTGTGGCTAGTCCTGAAACTAGTCTAAAACACGTGTTTCGGGTAAAAACATCATAACTTCTTCATAACATATCCAAATTCAGTAAGACAAAACATCTTGGTTAGAGTACAATCTATAGTATTCAGTGTACAATTTTCATATCCATACAACAAAGTTTTGTGTGGGGAACTCTCTACAATTTCGCTCTCTAGAATAAGCTAGAATTCAACAAGGTATGCCATTTTTACTATAACTCCTTTTATCATAGGTTCCAAGTTGTGACACTTGGAGGAACTGCATAAAACACACTGAAGAACATCATGTACTATTTTTAGATCTTTATTCATTACAGGTACATAGTTATGATTATTTCAAGTTAGGGTTGTTGACTAATCCAAAACTAGTCATGTGAGTCTAAAGTAAAGTTTGATGAAAATGGAAGTCTCTTGTTGTTAAAGTTAAGAAATGTTTGCAGGTATGTGATCATATACACCAGGTCTATTACAGAGTTACAAATCATATTTGGATGATGAAATTGATGAGGGATTTTGGTTGAGGTTGAGGTACAAGTTGGTGCACTTGTTTATGGTACAGGTTGATTACAGGTTGAGGTACAGTTTGATGCATGGTTGATGCATGGTTCAAGTTATTGGTACAGTTTGTTTGGTGCAGGTTGATTGGTACAGGTTTACAATAGCATATCTCACAGGGATAGTGTGATAGTGGTTCCATCATTCTACTTATATGTCAGGGAAGTTTGACGGGGCAAGGACATGTGGTTGTAGCCACCTTCCAATTGTAGCCGAAGAACATAGGGGGTTGTAGCATCCTTCTGGTTGTAACCAGAGAATTGGGGAGTTGGAGCTTCCCTCATGTTGTAGTCTGAGAAACTAAGGGGTTGGAGCCTCCTTCCATTTGCAGCTGGAAAACAAAGGAAGTTGGTGCTTCTAAAGAATGTAATTCTTCAAGACATATAAGAAAAAGCATTATGTGGTTTTCTCCCGCTTTGGGTTTCCATGTAAAAACACTGGTGTACCTTGTATGTGGATGATTGTTCATGTGTTCATTTTTTATTTACTCTACAAATATTGGATGATAATGATACATGGATATAACACTTTCATTATATGGTTAAAAATGACTAGATTTCTCTATTACTAATTCACCCCCCCTCTCAGTAATCGAATGAAGATAACTAATTCTCCCAGTGAGTCGCCATTTGTTGCCTGCCCACAACACCCCCCTTCTTTTACTTTAATCAAAATCTAGGGTCCCTCTAAATTTTACTCGGATTATTCTTTTGCTTCTCTTTGACTTGATTGGATTGATATTGGTTTTCTTTGTTTCGAGGTTGGTTTGAGTTTATATTATTTTCTTTTGTTTGGTTTGAATTTCATGAAATTCAAATGCCATTTTGTTTTTCTTTCTACAGAGTTTTGATGTTGATGGATAAGGTTCATAATTTGGGAGTTTGTTATTATCTCTTCCTTATTGAATTTATATGTTACGAGAATGGCTTGGTTGAAGCCATGGATTAATAACAAAGATTTTACAAGAAGAAATCTTATTACGACACATCGTTTTTATGACATTTGTTCACATTTGATCAAATTTGAATGTAGGAAAGACAAGCATAAAAATATTAATTTAAACAAAAACATTAATTTTTCTCCACTGTTTACTTTCGTTTAAATTATAATTATGTTTTCGTCTTTTGCTCATTAGAAAATTTGACTATTTTGAATAATGGGTTCAATACTTCATCAAATAATATCTTGGTTGGTTTCCCATTTTCACAAAATCATTTGGTGGGTTTAATTAATTAAATCATTTTTTCATTTTGCATTTCATTTCAAAATAAAAGAAAATAAAAAAATAATTATCTATCATTTGTTTGATTTTGTGAAAACCCAAAATTAATATTTTTCTCCTCTTCATCAACTTTAAGCTTCTATAATTTTAAGATCATATTTTTAGTATAAATTCATTTTAATTTTATTGTTCTAGATTTTGTTTTATTCACAATTTTTATATTTAAGTTATTAAATTGGTTTGCTTTTGTTTCACATGTTTCTATTATCAGTTGTTTGGTATGAATCTAATCATGGATTGCTTTTCTTATCTAAATACGTTCAAGATAATTGATCCAAAAATAACATTGGATTCCTGTAAATAATTTATGAGCAACAACAGATAAGATTTGGAAATATGTTCATGAACAAACAGACAATTTTGTGGGATTGATTACAGCCAAACTGTGAGGAATGTGAAGAAACGGTTGAAAACCCATCTGTAGAATGGACTGTTTAGCTTACGTGTGAGATTTTTACAAAACAAATGTGTGATTTGAGAGATTTGTTTGTCTCTTTACGAGGAAAATTTCAGGTGGTGGAAATTATTAGTGATGCTCAGATTGTTCATTCATTGCATAAATAAATGGCAAAGAAATTCAGAGGAGGATTTCTATCCTTTCCTTTTTGTATATTATTTATTTTTTCAACTTTTTATTTTCAAAAGGAGCAATGAATGGTTGGAATTTTGGGAGAATGGACCAGTACTTTCGAAGAAGAATATGAAATTTCAGATTGCTTAATGGCTTTTGTCCTGTGAGTAAAATGGTTTTGTTTTTCATTATAATATCTTTGATTATGGTTTATATTCTTTGAGTAATTGATTATGCATTGATTTAAATTAGTTTTAGTCTTTTTTATCAATACATGGTTAATTGATATCATTTATGTATTAATTTTGTCAATCTTTAATAGTCTATTATCCCAATTATCTTGATATTGGTGATTGTATTATTTTGATACAGATCTTGTATTATATTGAGTTTATTCATGTAATTCATATTTGTAAATATATAATTGTTCAATTGATATTTTTCTTATTGTCGATTAATCTATTATATATTCACTAAGTGTTACAAGGGAAAAACTCTCTATGGCCAAGGGTAAACCACAACAGACAGGTATGACTCCAGAAATCAACTCAATTCCAACATATGCTATATAAACTAATGGGCAATACAAGGAAGAGGCCTATCTATATCCAACGTTTGATGATGTTCCACAATTGAGCACTTTGACCCAAAGCTTTATACCTGCAAGAAGTTCTCAACAAACAAGCAGAGCAAGTACATAGTGATAATATAAAAGGGATTAGCACATCAGATAGCATAATCCATTAATAAACATTACAAACACGCCCATGGATAATAATCATATATTTTCAAGATACCAATAAGACGGGAAAGGAGGATTTCTATTAATAATTGATCAACATAAGTGACAACATTACAGACTTCCGTGTCGGCACGGTTTGAAACCAAGAAACCAAGTTCCTTTCAACTGGGTCTCCACCACTTCAATCCTCCACCAAAGGCAAACTCATAGAAAAGAGGCAATGAGGTCCTTTCAACAATAGGGAAATAGATTGGGGATTGAACACTATGTTCAGACTTGAGGGACAAAGGGATGCAGACTCAATATGAAGTAATTTCTCCAGAGTAACTTTGCTCTCAAAGTTGAATGCTTTCTCCTCTTTTCCATAGCTCGAAATTGTGCTCTTATATTCTTCAGAATGCAACTGAAGGGCCGAGTTGGAACGCTTCCAGTATATGGAAGGCCAAGGATTAGAGATCTTATGTCGTGACATGGAAACCTGGCCTCATTTTGTATTTTTTGGCACAAATCCCGATATACGAGAGTTGTAGTGGAGAAGCAAGCGTGTATGCATCTTGTATAACTAATAGGGAGCATATATGTGGAAAAATGTATATTTTCAGCTCCGGATTCATCAAAAAGGGATGATAAGTCTGCATAGGAAAATGGAAAAAGGCCCTCTGTGCAAGATAGAAACGGTGAGGCAAATCTTGCTATAACAGATGCCCCCTAATGTGTGAGATCAAAGGAGTATCTGCGATGGACGAAATACATTATAAATAACCCAGAACTGGACTAGTAGAGAACCAACTGGATGAACTCAATTTCTCACTACATTATGTACTAACTTTGCATACATGGCTGCCAAGAATACAATGCAAATCCATGTGGAAAATATACCAAACAAGTGTTCATGGCCATGAATAGGAAAATACAAATGCAGTTACATGCCAAAGGTTGTCATAGTCACAAAAAAGGCCCAGTGAAACCAATCTCCAAATCAATCTGAAGATATATGTATACCATGAAGTACAATCTGATCTCCCATGACCACTGAAGTCAAATAGGTACTGGTCCAATGAAGGGGAAGCAATAGCTCAGGAAAGTTGTGGCCTCATAGTGTTGTCTTCAAGTCTTCTACACTATCCGCCAAAGGTGCAAGTCTACATCATGTGAATAAAGGAGTTGAGGTCGAACATGATGAGACATTGTTTGATTACCAATCATTGAGGTATACCGTTAACAAATGCGAGACAACCTACCAATAATGAAAGTAGGTATGAAGGCACCAAGTACATTCCTACAGGTGTGAAAAAGGAGTCGATGTCGAACACTTGAGAAATCCATTGATCGGGAGACATTGTTGTATTCCCATATGTCAATGGCGAGAGAGCCAGTCACTAATGACTGCAAGACTCAAGGTACTCATAAAAATCTAGGTCCCATATCCAGAATAAATGAGTTGAAGTTGATGGAAAGAGACCCACTGAAAGGAGATCATTGAGGTATCTCTCATCAGTCAGCACAAGGAGTAAAGTAGGAGCTTCATGATTTGGTGGACATCGGACGAAAAACATGTTCACGAACCAATGATCCTGTGCGTCTTTCGCGTGTGCCGAATTCAAGAGGTACACGAAAAGGACCCTCTGAATAGCAGCCAATGATAAAAACATGTTGACAAAGGTGAGGAAACCAACAATAAGGCTAATGGCATCCAAGACACTGAACGAATCCCAAAGTGTGAATAGATGTCTTGTCGTCGAACACAAGGGAAACCACCCAGTCAATGACCAATGATGAAATGTCAATTGTTGGGTTCAAGGTGACCTACCAATTATGAAAGTAGGGCCATGGTGCATGATAATACCAAAGTATCATGTGATTTTGGGAAAAATTGAGGGTGTGGACGACATGCAAAGTCAATATTTATGAGGAGTGGCCAACACAGGTTGATAGACTTCCTTTGAACAAGAGCATGATACAGATGGTGGACTCTGGTAGCATGGACTCAATGATTTGGCAATTAGATGCAGGAGGCATAAATAATGTTCTCTATAGGGACTGGAAGAGTAACCAGTCGGTAGATAAAACTTATGTAGCGAGATCAACCTCCTAAGGCCATGCTAAACCAAAAATTATGATGTTACAAGGAATCAATAACTTTGTGCTCTGTTCAAAGGTGACATGACTGCTTCCAATTACAATATAGTACTCCCTTCCCACCCATATTTTTTTGTTTTTTCATAACAAATGAATGTTATGATATAGAGGAGGGAACGAGTGTCGGAAGTAAGCAAAACTAGTTCCAGCAGTGGAACGTACCTATACTTAATTCAAGGAAATGCATGTGGGGGATGGACACTCGGGGTGATGTTCCCTCTAGGGTATATGGTGTGAAATTGCGAAGGATATAAACAAGGTTCTGCTTGGTTGAGGATGCAAACTACATAGGCAATGGTTTATAATGCAAAGAGAGAACTGGCTAAAGGCTCAATACTGCAAGTGTGGGCATGAGATGCAATCACAAATTAACGCCAAAAAATCTCCTTTTTTATATCTTTTAGTCTACTTGGTGTGAAAAGGGGTAAACTTGTGCCAAATAGACGTCTGTTCAAATCCAATTTATGAGTGTGAAGAAGACAAGTTCACTCGGCAATCTTTTCAATTTTTGGTAGCGAGTCAGAAAAGATCTTTAACTAAGACTCATGACCTTTGAAATCCAACTTTAACAAGTGTGAAAGGGACAAATCACTTGACAATCTTTTCATTTTTTGGACGTGTCGGAAAAGAGCTTAACTGAGACTCATTTTTCAGTTTTAATCAATGTGTAAAGGGGGAGGCCAAGGCTCTCGTCCCGGCCTTTTGTCGAAAGTCAGTACCTTGCGGATAGTTGACAAGAGCTTGGGAAAACCCAAGGATTTCCAAGTCAAGGAGGAGAAGGTGATAACGGAGGATACAGTCTTCGTGATTTTTTGAATAATGTCTATTAATAGGAAAGACATAGGTGGGGGAATGGGATGTCCCATCAGGTCGTCCCAATCGAAAGGAACCTCATCAGGACTAGGAGGGAGAGCATTTTGGGGAAGAATAAATCTCTCTCATTCAAAATGGGGAGGATTTGAAATGTTGATGACATGACTGATAGGTGCATCATTATCTTCAGGGAGAGTAGGGTTGACTATAGATTGCACTGGTGTGGCCACTTCTTCAATTATAGAATTAAGAGGATGCATAGTAACGGGGGCAAGAGATGCTTCACCCTTAACAAAGGGGGTGAGGTTGGGAGAAGATTACATCGGTGGAACCACTGAGACGATCAAGGGAGAAGTGGTGTGAAGAGAAACCACGAATGCCTCAGAATCTGACGGGATCTTGGGTGAGCCCCATGCTTCTGGTATCTCAACAATAATCAGACACAAACGAGTAAGGTGACTTCCTTCGCAAGTCCCACAAAAGAATTTAGGCTTACATCTGAGGCATATAGGCTTCCCGATGTAACTAGCAGGGGGAAGAGAGTCGTCTCCTGTATGATGAATAGAAGCGGGAGACGTGGCATGGCTATGATTCGGGGAAAAAAGAACGGTGCCCCCAACATAATTGGTAGAGGTTGGGGGCAAGTTGTCGACATAGTTTATAGAATAAGTCGACCCATCTCCGACATGATTGGTAGAGGTTGGCGATGGAGCACCAGTATGACTGAGAGTGACTGGGCTAGAGATGGATGGTGGCGTTTGATTCCATGGTCCGGGGAAATATTGATTCTGAAAAATTGCAAGCCAGGAAAGATCTTGGTGTACCTCTTGCCCCAACCCAGAAAGGTGTTGGTTCATGCTGAAATGGTCCGAAGAGGTTTGGACGGGCATCGTCACTGAGGTTTGTGAAGAGTTTGACGTAGGATAAGGATTATTCAAGTGAGGATATATTTTTTCTGCTTGTGAAGGGGTCCCATAAAGAGGGTAACCCGAATCGTAAAATTGATTCTCTCCATATGAAATACCTGGTGGTAATTGAGGAACTATGATGGAAAAAGTGTTCGAAGGAACTGACATGGGAGACGAAAGATACATGGGTGGGGGGTAATAAGTGGGATAGGCACCCATCTGAGTACTGGATCCTAAAATGGAATAGCTAGTATTGGATCCATAAGGGGGAAGGTTCCACCCTCCCATGGTGACATGACTCATATCAAACAAATAAGTAGGCATCGGAGCCATGGTGCCCCCGGGTCCAATGATAGGATTCATATGTGTGGGCCAGGGAGAGGTTTGCACACAGGAAGCCATATCAATAGAAAAATGGCTAGAAACCCAGGGTGCAGGATGAGCATTGTAGTTATGCATACCATTGTAAAAAATGGAAGGGTTCATCCCCATGAAATTAGTAGGTATCATGGGGTGGGTAGCAGTGAATGAGGGAGAAAAAGAAACTCCACTGTCCATAATGATGAAACCAAAAATAGACACCTAAGTTCGAATAGTAGTCAAAGAGAATACCAAAAATTCAAACGACCAATATGCATGCAAACAAGATAAAGTGGTTGAGTGGCCTCCCTCGCTAAAGAAGTTATGTCTTGTCCAAGAGGGACCTGAGACTCCCCGCTAAAGTTTGGAGGTAACAAAATCAGTTATAAGGCCCCTCATAGGCTTAACAACCAGTCGGTCAGATCCCCCCAGAGAGGTAATCCTCCATAAAGGTTGTGTGTTGTCCGACCCCTATCTGACTTAGGATACAAGCAGAATAACCCCTACAAGTAATATATGAGATACCTAATTCAAGAAACTAATAAACCATTGTATAACCGATGCACAGGTGAGCAGTCATAAGTTTGGATCACCGTATGGGTAGGGTAGCAAAGCCTGAAACCTTGAAAGCACCGCCTCTCATAGAGGTATGGGTACTAGCAAGATCCCCAAATACAAATAAATACACATAAACATCTTTGATGCAAGGTGAGTATCCAGGGGTTATCCCTTCAGATAACTTTGTGTGACCTCGTGATTAACTCCAGTGTGAGTAGAGCCTCCTGATATTACCAATTATACAATGGACTTCTCAACTCCCTATCTCAGACACATATGTTGATTTAATTGCCTTGGAGAATTTTACTCACAAGATCCTATTCCAAGGCACTAAATCCTAGGCTAGTTTTTGCACCCTAAAAATAAAATCGTGACTAATCAATTTTAGTTTAAAGCGTAGATTTTATTGGCCGTGGTTACTCAAAAAGGTATGGAAGTGAAACTCATGGTGTTATGACTCTGCAAGAAAATAAATATGGATATAATGCAAAGTCTATATTTAACTTTTAAATGAATGATATGCTAAATAAGAACAGTGAAGTCTTCAATCTCAACTCTGCAATTGAGAAGTGAAATGGAATCTTTCACTAAATGTGCTAAGCTAATGATAAAGATTCCAAGACGGAAATGCCAACCAATGCATAATGCCTATTTTTTTTTTGTATTTTCAATATACTAAAAATAAAATGTATGGACTGGTAAGCAACCTAATATATAAATCCTACTGTGTATAAAAGCAATAACTCGATTAGAATACCAATCAGCTAAGAAAACAACCCAGAAAAAAAGGACAAATCGAAAATGGAAAACAAAGAGAAAGACTCCGCCCAAAAATTCAACTCCAAACAGGTTTCCTGTCATCCTAGATAATCTCAACAGGCACTATAGAGACCTAAGAAGGCTCAACAATTTTCAAATCTCACCCAATAGTCACTAAACCAAGAAAACAAGCAAGGGGAAGTGGTATACGTGACTGTTCAAGAGAACAAAGCGTATATATGCTTCTTGCAGTGAGACAGAAAGCGTGTATACATGATTGTAAAGGGAAAAAGGGTGCATATGCTTTAAAACAAGGCTAGGCAAGAGAAAAAGGCTGAAAGCTCAAACTCAGAGTGAACATAATCTGTCAAGCAATGATATGACAAGAAATACAAAGGAAAAAGAGAAATGTAAGAAGAAAAAGTACTTCAACGCTTAGAAGGAAGATCTCTCCCCATTGGAGTCACCATTTCTGTTACAAGGTAAAAACTCTCTATGGCCAAGGGTAAACCACAATAGACAGGTATGATTGGAGAAAGAAACTTAATTCCAACATATGCTATATAAACTAATGTGAAATACAAGGAACAGGCCTACCTCGATCCAACGTTTGATGATGTTCCACTGTTGAGCACTTTGACCCAAAGCTTTATACCTGCAAGAAGTTATCAACAAACAAGAAGAGGAAGTACATAGTGACAATATAAAAGGGGTTAGCACATCAGATAGAACAATCCATTAATAAACATTACAAACATGCTCATGGATAATAATCATATATTTGCAAGATACCAATAGGACGGGAAAGGAGTATTTCTATTAATAATTGATCAACAGAAGTGACAACATTATAGATTTCCGTGTCGGCACGGTTCGAAACCAAGAAACCAAGTTCCTTCCAACTGGGTCTCCACCAATTCAATCCTTGACCAAAGGCAAGCTCATATAAAAGAGGCAATGAGGTCCTCTCAACAATAGGGAACGAGCTTGGGGGTTGAACACTGTGTTCAGACTTGAGGGACAAAGGGATGCAGAATCAATATGAAGTAATTTCTCCAGAGTAACTTTGCTCTCAAAGTTGAATTCTTTCTCCTCTTTTCCATAGCTCAAAATTGTGCTCTTATAGTCTTCAGAATGCAACTAAAGGGCCAAGTTAGAATGTTTCCAGTATATGGAAGGCCAAGGATCGGAGATATTCTATCGTGACATGGAAACCTGACCTCATTTTGTATTTTCTGGCATAAATCTCGATATATGCGAGCTCTAGTTGAGAAGCAAGAGTATACGCATGTTGTATAACTGATAGGGAGCGTATATGTGGAAAAATGTATATTTTTATCTTTGGATTCATGAAAAGGGGATGATAAGTCTGCATAGGGAAATGGAAAAAGGCCCTTTATGCAATATAGCAATGGTGAGGCAAATCTTGCTATAACACTAAGGATCATGATTTGAAAGTTCTTTTTTCTGCATTTTAATTAATATTTAAATTGTCAGTCAAAGTGATTTTTATCCTGACACTGTCATAATCTTATAATTATAC
This sequence comes from Picea sitchensis, assembly GCA_010110895.2. Classification (NCBI taxonomy): domain Eukaryota; kingdom Viridiplantae; phylum Streptophyta; class Pinopsida; order Pinales; family Pinaceae; genus Picea; species Picea sitchensis. Next base: position 12,690 of record SNQJ01S0193633.1, read on the forward strand.
AATCTTCTGCTATATATTTCTCTTAACATATAGGTTGTTGGATCAACATTATACATGAAGGCACAACCAAAAGTTCTTTTTAAATATTGGTTAGTTATAAGTTAATGATTTTCTTTTTGTTTTGATTTATATTTTGTGAATGTAAATTAACATTTAAGCTTAAATACTTTGTTTATTTAAGTTAAACCATTATTATTTACATTCGTTTATTTTCCTTTTTCAGTTTCAAGGTTAAAATTATATTAGTAGTATGTTCTATATCTATTTAATTTTTCCTGAGATTCGGTTCTCTTGTACAACCTTAGTTTACAAGGTTTCTCGTAAATCTTGCACCTGTTTATTTGTATATGTTGTATATAAAAGTGAGAATAATGAGTGTATATAGTAGATATTCATTAATGAATGGTTAGTTATTTCATTTTTTGTAGTTTAGATTAGATCCCTTTATTGGCTAATAGAGTCGTTAATCCCGTCAACATGAGTCATTCGAAGAGGCTTAGGTTACTTAGACAACCTCGAGCCGATCTCTCCCTTCCAATTGATGGGTGTGTCACATATTCCCGTCAACACTCCCCAATTCATACCCATCGCTTAAATGGATGCACTTGCTTAGTAATGTCATTCCACCACACCTGGGGCATGTCCCATATAATCTTTCATTTTGATAAAATGTAAAACCCTCTAGCCTTGTACACAAGATGTTGTGAATAAAGTCTCTAGTTGATGACGGAAACAATATAACTAACATTCTTGCAAAAGGTTGTTATGAAAAACATGAAATATATACATATGTGTGTGTGTGTGTGTGTGTGTCATAATAATAACCATACTCAATGTGATATCTACAACAACACATGTTACAAATTGTATTTATTCGAACATACTAAGTCTTACATTTATGGAAAGATCTTTGGCCTAAGTTAAGTGCACCATGTATTGTTATGAATCTCTTATACAATTTTGTCTATGTAATGCCAAGATAGTGTTTAATATGGGGTTCATGGTCCCTAGATTCCCTTCTCAATTTTAGTATATCTTTTTGGTTGGAAGAGGGCCTTATGTTCTCATGCCTGAAATCTTGAACTAGTCCCTTAACCACTCCAATTGACTTCATGTAAGAACGAAGTAGCTTTCCAGTGAAGGCCCACAAATATTTTGGGGTAGCTATGTTGAGGATATATCATCTATGATAATACTTTCTAAGGGTTTTTTTATCCTGGTGGATATTGGTGGCCACCCACCTATTCCCAATTCCAACTGGCTCATCTTGATTGTTTTCAGTTCAACACATTTCTCTATAATGGGGACGTTTCTTTGTAAATATGGGCTCTACACTTACGGGGTTATCCTGAATCCCTACAAAGGATCCAGGTGGATATTGGTGGCCGCCCACCTATTCCAACTGGCTTGTTTTGGATGTTTTCTTGTCAGTACATCTTTATGTACTTCCAGGGACGTTTTGGGGCTCTAAACAATGTTTTTTTGGCTTATCACGGTCAAATTGTAGACGGAGTCATATTTTGATGACATAATGTCTATTTCTCGAAAATACCTTTCCAACGACGTATGTAAACGTTATGACCCGGGGAAGTTAATGTACTAACTTACCCCAACAAGTCCCACATGAATTTTGGTGCTTCATCTCCTAGGGTTAGGTTTTTGGATGTCTAGGGTTGTGGCATTCATATTTATCATAAAAAGGACTTCAAAGCCTCATTCTAATTATTTTTTTGCGAATAAGCGTAGTCATCACATATCTTCTTAGAGATAAAGCTTCCACCATTCTAGTGAGTCTTACACTCTGTATTTTTACGGTCTCTGTACATTTCTTTCACTAATAGAAATCATGTATTGTTGTATTTCTATGTTTCTGGAAATTTTTATGTGTATTTCATTGTAATATCTTTGCTTTCATTTTATTTCAAAAATAATCTAGATTAATGGTATCACAACAGGCTTCTCTTGATCATTTTTCAGTGCATGTCTCCGACGAGGTCCGAATATAGCAAGTCCGGTCTGGAGCTTGTCTCTCTTGAGGACAATTTCTCTTGCATGCCCAAAAAACCCTCTATGGCGGTAGAAAATAAAAAGCAGCGGAGCAAAATATTTTATCAACCTGTTGCTTGAACAAGATCTCGCGCAACAAATGGATGAAATGATGGATAACTTTTCCCACATCCTTCAACTTGTGTTGATAGAAACAATCACATAATCATCAAGCGACCACTTTAGAGGAACCTCTCCCTTCAAGGTACAAGTTAATTTTGATATTCCCATATTTGAAGGTCAAATAGATGCGGATGCCTTAGAAACATGGTTGAATCTGCTAGAAGGTTATTTCTCTATTCACAATTTTTTGGACAGGGAAAATATCACCTTCGCACTCCTCAAGGCTTTCCCCCATGTCAAATATTGGTGGGAAAATTATTGGGATCAAAGTTCAACAAAGGAATTTGGAATATATGGGGTCAAGCCCACTTGGTATTTTTTTGTGGATGCGGTCAAGGAACAATACAACCCCATTGATAACTATGAAGACCAGTACATGAGATGGACCACACTTCATTAAGAGAACAACTAAACAGTGTCATAGTTCAAAAATTCTTTCCATACCTTGCACACCAAGATCAGTATCAAAGACTTTGAGTGGTATTTGGTTATCAAATATTATGGGGATTTGCATAGGTACATCCAAACTGAAATGGATTTCCTAAAAAGATCATCATTGGGAACTACCTATCAATATGCTGGAAAATTCAAGCTAAAATTTAGGCACCAGAACAAATGGGAGTTCGGGTATGCAAATCCACAACAACCAAAGTATGGTAAAGATGACCGTAAACAACATCCTTCTAAAAACCAGTGCAAGATGTGGGAAAATAAGGGTAAATGAAAGACGAAGAATGACACTGGGAAGTGATGTGACTTCTACAAAATCCCCTAGCATGACATCGATGAATGTCGCTCAAAATAGTCATTGGTGGTCGAGGTCAAAGACAAGGAGATGAACCCTAATTTAGGATATGATCCAGACAATATTGAAAATGAACATATCATTGATGCATGCCCTACTACTATTGTAACAACAACAACAATTCAACTAGAATAACTAGTAGATACTGAAGAGGGGAAGATCGGCTTCAATTCATAGATGTGGGTGAAGGGGACCCTGTTGCATTTCATTATTGATAGCAGTAGCTAGAATAACCTCATTTCAGTTGAGGCCATCAAACAATTGGGGTTGTCGACAACACCACACCCATAACCATACAACATCAGGTGACTTCACCATGGATGATATCTCTGTGTCATACAATAGTGTCACTTGTCTTATGGAATACAATCCTTCAAGGATGATATAGTGTGTGATGTTTCACCTCTTGATGTCTGTGTTGTTGTTTTGGGTCAACCAAATATGTGGATAAGTCTTGTTTTTTATGAGTCTCGACCCTATAGTGTCATTATTACTCTGGGGGATCATCTCTATAGGATACCAGAGGTAGTTATGACTACTTTTCCACCAAAATAGTTTCACAAGGTAATATCTCATATTGAAAAATTCATCCTCTTCATAGTATGTTCAAAGGATGCACAAAAGGCCACTACAACAACTGCAGCCTCAACACCTTCTATCCAATAGAAGAAGATTGCAGAAGAGAAAGAAGATATTATTTCTTCACCTATAATGGCTCCTACACAATGCCCCATCAATCCCAGAGACAACAGGTTGGTGGAACAGATTAAACCCCACCAACAATGGGTTTGTGATAGATTTCCACAGACCAAGCAGTGTAACTTCTCCAACAACGCATGTAGCTCACCAAGATTGATATTTAGAAAATGATTCCCCTCTTCCCCATGAACTCAACACAATGGATACCATTTCTTCCTAAGGGGTGAGGATTGGTCTAGGTGGATATTGGTGGCCACCCACCTGTTCCAAATTCCAACTGGATCATCTTTACAATTTTCAGTTCAACACGTTTCTCTATAGTGGGCACATTTCTTTGTAATTGTGGGTTCTACACTTACGAGGTTGTTTTGAATCCCTACATAACATCCAAGTTGATATTTTTTTTAACCCACCTATTCCAGCTAGCTTATTTTGGAAGTTTTCATGGTAGTACATCTTTTAGTACCTCCAGGTCTGTTTTGGGGCTCTAAACAATTTTTTCTTGGCTTTCCATATTCAAACTATAGACAAAGTCATATTTTTATGGCATAATGCATAGTTCTCAAAAATACCTTTCCAATGAGCTATCACATTATTATGGGATTAATCAGTAAATGTAAACATAAACATATCTCCCTAGATCCACCAAGATCTAGAACAAAACATAACAAAATATGATTCTTTCCCTAAGTTCTAACCATTGGGTTTACTATTTAACAAGAGATGGGAAACATATCGTTTAAATATCACTTCATCTTTCTGTTGTCATCTTAGATCCACTTCGGTTCTCCTGTGATATTGAATCTACTAGGGAACACAAGCCAACCAAAGTGAAAGCAATATAATATACTCAGCGAGAACTTATGCTTGTGATCAAGGAATCATATAATAAAACAAAACAAGTTTTATGGCAAAAAAACATATCACTGCATTATATTAAAATGAAAGTGGAGATTACAACCAAAGCCTTGATGTTGCAAGGTCCTCTCTCGATGACTGTAATATCCCTAAGGCCGAACCCAATTGTATATGTAAATGCAAATGTACTTAAGATGGTGAGTTGTTTTGATATCATTTTTGTATGCACATTTCATGGAATAGTGCACACATGTACTGTGCAATAAAATGAGGAAGTGTGCACATTCCTGGATATTGCGTGCAATAGCTTGAGTGTGCATGATTTGGAGGCCATGGATCCTTTTGTGCATATGTTGTGTTTTATAGGCTGGTGAGCCAGTTATTATAAGCTAGGATGCTTATGTTTTGATTAGGCCGGAGAGCCTAGATGTTAAAGGCCAGTGCGCCTATTTTTGTATATGTCTCATAATTAATATAAAATACATCAATGTGCACAGACCGACCATGATAA